>VZTM01031254.1:19598-34488 GCA_013400555.1 Jacana jacana
CGCACAGGTCTTTAATGTACCCACATGTGGACAAATACATTTATGCCCGTAGTCCATTAACCGGCCTTTAACTGCTTGGCCTGTGACTGTTGTACTTTTTGTTGAAAACTGGTGCCAAGTTATCAGCTCAGGTGAAAAATCCAGTATGTCAAGTAACTTCTGATCACTCTACAATTAGTTCCCCTCTTTCTCAAAACTTTCTAGCATTTGCGTTTAGCATTTACTTACTTTAAATGAAATGCTAGGCTGTATGATGCTGTATCCCTAGCAACAAAGAATCCTTTTCCTCCATGCAGGCAAGACTGGGAGTAAGTTGTGTGCAGCTTGAAACACTGGTCAATTCACTTCTGAAAACTGCATGTGAACTTTACAAGTAGGGCAACAGTACAAGTACTGCTACACGTTTTACTTTTAAATATATATAATTATAGAAGAGAAATTTGAGCACTTTTTTATGTTTGTGAATAGAAAACCTACAGCTGAGAAAGTATTATTCAAAGTTTTGTAAGGCTGTGATACTCTAGAGAAATATTTTAATAATCTCCTGCAAATTATTGTTAAAAAAAAAAGTGTGAAGATTTTACAAGCTGTGCCCCAGATCCTGTGACCATTTCTAGTTAGGCTAAATGGTCTTTCTAGATGTCTGTGGAGAATTGAGACTTTTTTTTCTCTGTAGAGTGTTCTTTTTACATAATGAGGCAAACTTCCACCTTTTTATTACTCATTGGAGTAATTTAATGGATGTAAATTAAATTTTCCAGTCTTAACTGAGATGATGTGTATGCCATCTCACCACCTCTCCATGTGCTTCTGATATGAAGAGACTTTCTTTCTGGTTTCAAGCAAGCAGAACAAGACTGTCTTGGAGGCACCCACAAAAGGGCTGCAAAATAAGCAGGATATGTGTCCTGGTTTACTTCTGGCTCTAATAGCAAAAATACAGAAGGATTTTTGCAAAGCACTTCCAAATTTTTCTTAGGTCATGCAGAAGTTTCTTTCATAACTGTCAAGAAAATCTAACATTAGTCCTGATGAGAGGTGTCTCCTTGTGAACATCTATCTTCTGCCAGTGGGGATTACTGAAAACGTTCTTGTGTGTTTCATCCCCATAGTAGGCTGTGTTCGTGCAAAGGTGGACCTTTCTAGGGCATGACTGTAGGGGTTAGGTTGGTGGTCAGCCTAGCTCAGTATTTTGTCTCAAGTAATGCAAGTGGAGTTTGTCCAAGGAAAAAGGGATTTAAGCAACAAAGTCTGTATGCAGTCATCTTTTCCCAATTATGTTCTCCTAATGAGCAACCTTGTAAAAACTTCCTAAGTCAGAAGCTGTATCAAAATCACTTTTCAATAGCTATGGACCTGCTGTAAATAAAGCATTCTGTAGTAAAGACTTTGTGATTCTATCCTGAACCGTTCCCCTCATGGATCTTGTCCATTGCTCTTTGTTTCTTCAGCTGCTCAAAAGGCAACTGGACTGAGATTTTTTTGAGATAGGGAGAGGACTGAGCAACATGTAATTCTTTGATCCTCTTGAAAACTCCAAGAACTCGGCTTCCTGTTTTTTCTTGACAAGCTTGCCAGAAGCTTGATAACCTCAGTTTTTTAGGTGGTCTATCTTGGTATAGTACAATCTCATTACCCAGTCTGTAAATTGAGATGAGATCTGTTTTGAGGCCTGTATAGTCTCCTATAGATCACCTTTTGCAACCCTTGAAGTAATCTTACCCATAAGTCTCAGCTTCTTGTAAAGGATCAGGACACTCGACTGGATTAAATTCATAAAGCTGGTGGACCTGAGCCAGACTTGCAGCTGATGTGTATGGCTGTTAAGTTACGTCTGTATGCACTGATCAAATTCATTCCAGTTTCCACACTTATTCAGTCCAAAACCATATTAAGCTATTCACAAAACAATGTTTTGTACCTCTCTACAAATAACAATTTGCCACTTCAAATGCAGGTTATGGATTTTTATAACAATATACTTTTTTCCCCTGCCTCTTGTTCTTTCAAACTTGATGCCTTTTGGCTGTATAAGAAAGAAGGAAAGGAGCCTCTTACTGCAAAAAAAGATCTTTACTGCATTTGTCTGAAACTGATTTGGAAACTCGTAGAACTTTATCTCAAGTTTCAAATAACCACTGCAGTCTAAAGGATTACGCACACTCTTCTGGCAAGCTTTATTACCATAAAAAAAGAGCAGTCTTGATACAGGTAAGGTGATGTTTTTTTGACTCATGTGCATCTCGGGAGGCTGTACTGACATTCTCAAGTCCGTCTCTTGTACTTTACAGACAATTATGGCTGCTCAAACAGACTTTCTTGACCTGCAGTTGTGTTTCTCCAACTAGGAAAAATTTCCGCTTACCTTGTATTTAATGTGGCCAACCCTATGATGGTTCCCTTTGAAGAATACTGTCTTGTCATGTTTAAATTTACAGTCATAACTCTTCAAGTCAAAAAGGAGAGTTTCATTCTCAGTTAAAGATGGGCTTCTGGGTGAGCTGGGTGGGTATAGTATGCGTGGTCCTTTGCTCAGCTGGCAAAGCATGTTTGGAGGAGAAAGTCACAGATGTGAGGGATGTTAGGGAACTTCAGGGTATTCCAGTGAGTGTGTTCCACTTGATATTGTTATGCTTTACAGATTCTCTTGTATTATGAAGCTAAAATTTCCACTTGAAAAAAACAAGTGTGTATAAGGAAAGAGGAATCTTGCTTTCAAGCTCTTGAAGTCGCTTCTGGGAAAGCTCAAGTTGATATTCCTGCCTCCTCCCACTTCTCAACAGAAAAACATTTTTGTTCTGTTTTACAACAGAAAAATCATTAGGATACTTAAGTGTTTACACAAAACTTAAGAGAAAGCATACCACGTGCCAAAAAATCTGTACACTGCATTGTGGAGAAACCACAAAAAAACCCCAAAGTTGATGTTCAAGCAATGTTCCATTACATGCCCTGAAACTGGAGTGAATGTACTTTTCTTTTTAGCCAGCATTAGGAGTTAAAAAACTAGAGATTAAAGTTGAGGAGGTGGACATTTAGAGATGTGCTCAGACACCAACTATATATTTTTAAACATTCTACATGAATTGGTACTGTATTGAGCCAAATACACAAAGATGTTGAGAAACAATTTCACTGATCTGTAGCGTGGGGGTTGTAGGGAAACCCTGTAGTATTTAGAGGGAAATGATGTACTCTGTTTAGTAGAGTGGACAGTACAGGGACATAACAAAATCATGGGGGAAAGATGCTGTCCTTTGAATTTGGTGGGTTTATGCCCCTTGGGGGAGCAAGGGACTTTTAATTCCTGTACAAAATACAGAAATATCCAGTATCAGAAAGGTGATAAAATATTGGCTTCAGGTTTGTTAAAAATTCTTACTCTTTTAGACCAATATTATTTTTATCCCCCTGCCCCAAAATTATGGATTATTTTACATTCAAAGTGTTTTCGGTGTTTCTGTGGGCAACATTGCTAAAACTGATAGTACATGACTATGTAGGACTTCCTTTTAATCACTTTCTCTTGCTGGGAGAAAGTTGTGAGGACAGTTTTGTCCAGGTTGTGGTAATAGAACAGTAAAATAATGTGTGACTTGACTGTGGAGTTTGAGTCTGACAAACTCAAAAAGAACCTTACTTGCTTGATGCTGAGAAAGTGACACTTATTGCACCTAGTATTGCTATGAGGAACATCCCTGAAGGAGCTGTGCAAGTTTTAAATTATTCCATTTATAATGGTTGATTTGTTAAAATAAACAAATACATATTTTAAAATTCTTGGTAAGCCCCCTGATAAAAATTATTATCCAACAAAGAGGATAACACAAAATGCATAATAAATCCATACACTTCATAATTCCTGCTCTGATTTTTTTTTTTTCTTTTTCCCTTTAGTTCCTTGGCATAGCATTTCTTGGGATTGGATTGTGGGCATGGAATGAAAAGGTAAGTTGAATATAGCACCAAACTCCATGTTTTTCCTTTTTCTCTTTTTCTGATGAAATACTGGAATAGTGATAGTAATATGCTGCACATCTTATGTGTCCACACAGTTTCTACTGAAACAGAATCAAGCTTCTCTGTCAAATAAAACCTTGGCTCGGCTCACCTAGAGGAAGATCCTTGGCATCTTTCCCAAGAATGCCTTGGCAAGAAATCATGGCTAACACTTGCACATAAAATAACCATTTCAATCCATGCACACTCAAACTGCAGCTCAGATACTAGACTGGTCTACTGAAGGCAGTATTGGCAGTGTGTGTCCCTAGGAATGGAGAAGGGAGTCTACATGTCTCAGAGGGCAGCTTCCTGAAAATAAGACTCCTCAGCTTCGTTGCCTTACCATAGCATGCTAATTGCTGTCCTCTTAAACAACAGGAAAAAAAAAGAACAACCAAAACAAAATGAAACCCCCAAACCCAAGCCAAACCAGGGACAGAATAACTATTGTTTGTCCTTGTGCAAATAAAACTGTCCATTGGAACTTGCTGTTGCAAGACTCTAAAAACTTGGAAAAGGGAAGAAAGGGGCGGTGGTGAAAGAAAAAACATTTGTGAACCAGAGCCTAATTTTCGGTTTGCTCGCTGCAGAACTTAGAAAGAAGATAAAATATCAAGCCATAATAGACAAAATAAACCAGTATGTGCTGGTTACTGGATTAAGAGTTTGGCTCACTAAAAGACAACAGCTAAAATTAAAGCTAGAATTTCCTTTTCTTCTTTGTATAACAGATTGAAAGTAATAAAATGTGGCTGATAACAATGGTGGTATGATATTAAGTTACATAATGTTTTTTTATTCTTCTTTTAATGGAAAACACTAAATTACAAATTGATGTTCACTTAAGGCAGAATTGCTGCTTGCAGCGGAACAACTAATGCATTGGAAGCATTTGATTCTTGCTACTTGAAAATTCAGGACTAATTTTGCTGGTTCAGAAGTAACTTGTTAAATTCTTACTGTTTAGTGCATGTGCCTTGGATGTAGATAATTACAAATTGTAATAAGATATTATTTAACCCACACTGTATACACCCATACCTATATATATATATATATGTACATACTATATGATGCTCATGTTGGATGGCTTGAGTAGGCTTGGAAAGAGGTGCTGTGTTTTTTGTTTTTTTTTTATTCACCAAAGACGTAAAAACAAGTTTTATTTAATGCTGAGCATACTTGGAGAGTTTATACCTATATCTGAGCCCCAGAGAAGTTCTTTATTTTTGAGTAGCTCTCTAGAAAAGATTTTAACTTTCTTTTTTTTAAATAATTTCAGTAGGTAAAATAATTCCTCTTTAGAATGAATGAGCAGGTAAAGGGGAAACAGCTATAGCTCAGTGTTTGAAATCTAAACCATTACCAGTTCTACAGTTAGAGGGTGTTCTGGCAGAATAATGACTTTACATATTTTTCTATATGGGAAAGCACACCCTCCCCTTCCTAGCAAAAATGCGTTCAATTCATAATTGCTAATAGCCAGAAGACAGAGCTCATGCTTTTACTTGAGATTTGGACATCTGTTATAGAGCCATCTTAAACTATTTTTAGCCAGGTCCTGAAAATGGGAGAAAATGTGTTGTTTTTAAGACAAGCAAATAAAACCTCTTTATGAAGAAATTAATAAATAAAATACCATTTATTGTTTTAAAGTACAGGTCTTTCCTTGAAATTAAGTGTCTCCCCAGCCTCTCTAACTATTGCACCTGCAGAGCTCTTGAGCACAGGCAGGCTTGGTTTTGTACCAGGAATTATGGAAAAATGAACTTGTGTCAAGCCAATTTGAGACCTTACTTTCATTCAGCTCTCTAGAGGACAGGCAACAGTCAGAACCTGAAGTCAGCAAAAACAAGCTCCAGATATTCAACAGACCCCATACAACTTAGTGGGGGGCAGATTAGTTACAGTCCAGAGTTCTTGCTACAGCTGGAGTTAGAGGTGAAGGCTGTGTAAGTGAAGCCTAAGACTTGGGAGAGCTGTAACTTAACTGAAAGCGCTTCTCTTGCCTGGATATCCTGTAGGCATTATGGGCTGTTATAATGGTGTATTGTAAGACAGCAAACCAGCTTTTCAGAGAAGGACATAGGGGTCCTGGTGTACACAAAGTTGAATGTGAGCCAGCACTGTGCCCCTGCAACAAAGAAGGCTAATGGTGTCCTGGGCTGTACTAGGAGTATTGCCAGTAGGTTGAGGGAGAGGATTCTTCCCCTCTGTGCACTGGTCGGGCCACACCTGGGCCAGTTCTAGGCTCCACAGTGCACAAAAGACACTGATACACTGGAGAGTCCAGCAAAGGGCTGTCTAGATGGCTAAGGGACTAGAGCATCTCCCCTACATACAAGCAAGGGCAGAGAGAGCAGAGAAGAGTAGGCTTGGGGGAATTTTTTATGTTTATAAATCCATGAAGGGAGATGCAAAGAGGATGGATCCAGGCTCTTTTCAGTGCTGCCCAATGAGAGAGGCAATGAGCAGAAACTGAAACACAGAAGTTCCCTCTGAACATCAGGAAATGCTTATTTTTACTGTGAGGGTGACTGAGTGCTGGCAGTTTGCCAAGAGATGATGTGGAGATTCCCTCTTTGGAGATATTCGAATGCATAGTCCTAGGCAGCCAGATGACCTCCAGAGTTCCCTTCCAACTTCAGCCATTCTGTTAAAAGTGCTGCTGCCCCAGTGAACAAAGTCTTTATGAAAGTTGAACTTGGTGCTGCTATTGTGTAATGTGTAAACATGAATTTGTAAGGCTTTTTTTCAGGACTGGATCTTCAGACCAACTCCTCTACAGTAACCGATGCAGTGGTGGGGAAGATTTTGATTTACTTCTGTCTTACGTTGTGTGGCTTTATATCCAGCCGTGTTATTTTATAACCCGGCCATTGATTTGTATATATAGTTTTGCTGCTTCACAGAATCTTTGGAATATAAAAAGATTGTGTGCCAGGCCATGCTAAAGACATAGGTTGTAAGAAACAATCCACATTTTACAGGAGTCCTGTTTGCTGTCATGCTGAAAAGAGCTTGGGGTAGATTTGTGGGTTCGATGGCTAGTTTATCTGGTTTTTGCTGAGTTGGCTTGAATTCTCCCCTTCTAAACTTTCTTTTAAAGAAGAAAAAAAGCACACTACACAGTCTCGTGACCTTCCTTACAGGCTTTTCAGGGAGGCAAAAGAGCTCATTTGTCAAATCAGCAATAGAATTGGCTTGACAGCTAGTCAGCCAACCCTAAACAAAAACTGGGCAATTAGCATTCTGAGTCATGATCGTGAAAGAGAGCTGGGGGGCAGGTTGGGGGCAATAAATGCAGGAGGATGAATAAAGCTATCTATACATGGATGCACTATATAGCTTACAATCTCTCAGTGTTTTTGGGCATGCTAAACTTGGGCTCGTACCACAAAAAAGTTCATCCGTGGCAGCAGATTTCACCTCCCCACCTCTCTGCAACAGTGACATGAACGTTGTTAGCATATAAACCTGTACTAAGAGCAAGCGACTTACGTGACCTTTGCTCAGCAGCAGGGGAAAAACCTCTGTATTTTACTGGCTTCTTTTAACCACTTCAAGCCATTTCTTCTATTGACTTTTAAAAAATAAACTAGACTGGTACAAAATGTGTATTTTCCTCCTTGGTTGCATATATATAGTGTGGTCTTAAGGCTCATTGGAAGTGTTTGTGGTATGATGTCACTAGATACATGGGAAAATAAGCTTTCTGGTTCTCTCATTAGCTGCAGTTCAAGAGTAGTGAGACTAAGTGATGAACTGCTGTTATGTCTTCTCAGACAAAGTAAGACCATGGAGAAGGGAACTTGTAGGAGGAAAGCATTGTGGCTTTGGGGTGCACTTTAAGTAGGAGGATGCAAAGGTAGAAATACTGAAGTGGCGGAAAAAAATCCGCAGAACATGGCAGAATTTGTTGATTAAACTTAGTTCATATGTAAAATTGACTGAATTGAAGAGGGAGAAGTGTGTGTGTGTTTGGTTTCTACGCCCTAAATCTGGTTATCAAGTTTTAAGCTAGATTTTTACATGCTGATATAAGGTGATGCAAGCCTGCTTTGGTGCTCTGGGACAGGCTAAACTCCCAACATAGAAACTGTCACAGTTTGTCAGGCTGAGTCTGTCTCACCTTGTCCTGAAATGAAAATTACAGTTGCTTCCAGGAAAAAATTCTCACTTTTCTTACTGCCCCAGTGAGTGGCGCACATCAAGGAGTGATACACTGGCCATTCCGTAATGGCTGTACATCCACGTCTATGACGTAGTTCTTCTAAAGACAGTTGCTGACAAAGGTTGCATGTGTCTTGTGGGTCCTTATACCCAAAGCACGTATCCTTCTTCTAAGCCATGACTCTGTGTTTGTATTTTACAGGGTGGGTAGAAGACAGAGGGATGCTAATATTGGCTATTATTTTTAATTAAAATTTCAGTATGTAAAGATGCATTATCTAAACAGGCCCTTAAGTCATTTTACTAGTGTTCCAGCACCTTGTAACCATTGATCCTGAAAAATGTAAAAGTCTGTATCTTGCATGTATTTATGCCAGTTATTCACCTATTGAACTCTCCTTTGTCATGACAAGAAAGTTTTTCACTAAACAGTTGGAAAATAAAGTTCTGCCTTTATTGCTCTTGCTATTGCTGTGGGAAACGCAAAACCAACAAGAATCAAGGAAATAAGATTTGTAAACATCCCCCACCTCGTTTCTTGCTTGCAGAGACAAAATTCTGGAATGGAATTAATTTGGCATGTTTCAATGACTATTGTTCTCTTTCCCATGCTCATTCAGATGCACAGCATGGAGAAGCTGCATGGATTTTATGACTAACAAACTAGAGGGGCATTTTTCCATTTTAAAATTGTGCATTTGGAAACACTTTTAGTTCCCATCACCCCCATGTTTGCCAGTGATTTTACGTTCTGCAGACAAAGCTGTGGGAAGGCTAATCCTCCATTTGCAAAGAAGAAATGTTTCAGAAGATCTTGGGTTGCTGAATCTTTTTCTGACCACCTGCTTTTTTTTCTGCTCCCTGGCTAATGGGATTCTGTAGGAGAGAGGATTTTTTCCCATCTTGGATGAAATAGGAAAAAAGTAGCTGATTTCTGCTATCCTACTGGTTTGGTTTCTTCTTTTTACTTTTTAATGGCCCTCTCTCATGGAGACCGTTGTGTTGAGTCCTTTTCTTTTACATGCACTCCCATGGGCCAGATTCCATATACTTTCAAACTGTATTGCTTCTTCCTTCCTGAGGATGATTGTTCTCCTAAGTTTTCTCTGACTCCAGATGCCTTGAATTTTCATTACTGTGCCAGCTTTTCAAAATCGCTGCTGTCTAGAGTATTTTCACTTGGTGCCGTTCTCTCTTGCCCTGCAGTGAAATAAGCCCTATACCTGTGAAATAAGCTGTTCCAGAGAGAAGCAGTGGTCTAGCAAACTCCTGGGAACATTTGAGAATGTTCCACTGCAGAATATAGCACTGGATTCTCTACACTAACTACAGCCACAGACCGTCTAGAAATCTTGCCTGTTTTTAATGCACTCGTGATTCTTTTCTATTTGCCCTCATTAGGAACCAGGAACACTATCAGTTTGTATAGATGTGCCAACACTGGGCTACTGCTCCAACCAGGATGTCTATGTTGGCATCCATACATTCTGGGGAAATTAAAGTAACTTTTTGGGTTCAGCATGCAAAGGGTACGTCTGCTAAATGCAAGTCGTGTAGACCAATAGGAGAGGTCCTTTAAATGGACTCCTGGATCTGACCTGAACTGCTAATGTAGATGTGCACCAAAGGTGAGACCTGGGATCAGATATCTCTCTCCAAAAAGAGTACAAATTGTCCTGATGATCTTAAAGAGTGAAGTTGGAGAAGGGGTGAGGGGTGCACTCTTACTGGTTTTCTAAGTGAGTGTTGGTTCTTGATTCTTTATGGATGGGATAATGGCAAACAATTGTACTGCTGTAATATCAGGATGGCCCTTCTTGAGTTACTGTCTTCAAAAGCAGTGGTTTTCTTTTGCTGCCTTTTCCTTATGCATGAGAACCAGCTTGTAGGCTGGAGGGCTCTGGCCATGGGGAAAAAAAAATGGCAAACAGCAGAGGATCTGTCACTGGATTCAGGCAGCTCTCATAGGTGGATTTTCCTCATGTATCATAAGCAGAAGACTCCCGTTTTGCAGGAGCTTCTGATGGGCCTGGCTTGGTTGTCTCATGTTTCTTGGTGTGGCAGAAGGCAGCAACCCTTATCCATCTTCTATAAGCATCTTCTTTCCCTTTTGGTGGAGAGAAGAGCAGGTTCTACTGTTTCACTTATCTCCTGAATTTGGGGTGGGATAGGAGTAGGAGGTCAGTCTGCCCCGTTCCATGCCTACATTATTGTATCTTATGAAGTACATTTCAAAGTAAATTAACTTTTTTCATAACTTCACAATTATTGATTTAGTTCAGTTATGGATGATAATTTTGTTGCTTCACTACAATAAACAAAGTTTGACTATTGGTGGATTAAAAGGTTAAATAATAACCCAGGCACTGTAATGTACAGCAGGCAAGGGTGGGGGAACAGAGCAAACAGATGAGCTGGAGATCAGCCAACAGTTGAGTTGGAGCCAGGGAACACGTCCTGCTGGCTCTCCTTGGGGGACCTCACCAGAGCCCTGGATTGACACCATTGTGAGGAGAAAAGTATTAGAGTATGTAGCTTTGCACAGAGTGTTTACTGCCTAAGAAAGATTACGCACATGCCTAAACTGCCAAGGAAGTGATGTGCTTGTGTACCCCAGAAAAACAACCATGTTTCCAAAATAAGAATTTGGGTTTGGGGAAAATACTAATTTCTTCCTTTCAGATGCTGAAGCCTCAGTAGTACTGTTTGTCATTCCTGCTGCTAGCTACTGTTTTGTTGCTAAAGCCTCTCTGAATTTTGTATATCCTGAGATGTCTCTCCAGAATACTTGCAGCTACTTAACAGTAAAGGTTGTAATGGAGTACTGCAGTAGTGTTGCTAAGAACAATACTTTGCATTTTTGGAAAGGCTGAATTTAAAGGATTTACAGGTGGTTTGTTTAGGTCTTGCACTAATGCAAGAGATCACTTGACAAACAGTTGCTATAGATTCTGTGACTGACTGGTCAGCCTGAGGATTCGGAGTGTGTCACAGAAGGAAACAGTGTTAGAGTATGAAATTCCTGATCCTTTGCTCAAGCATCTCTAGAAACATTCCCTTCTGCTTTTGGCTAAAGATGGGATGAAGACAGAATTAGTACAAATGCCTGGTATTGACGTCTCTGCCAAACTTTCCCTAAGAGTGGCCATTACAGCCAAAAAATGCTGAATACTGTGGTCGTAGGCATTATAGAAACATTTGGTGTATAGACTAAGTATGTGCCTATAGGACTGTGCATTTAGTTCTTAACAGTATGAAGTGAGGTAATATTCCCCCATCATTGCCCTGCTGCTTGAAGCAAAATACGCTTTTCATTAAAGTGTTGCTCTGCTGTCTCTTCAGAGAGCTTATTTGTAAGTGTCCGGCAAAAAAGGCAAGACTGGCAAACCATATTTCAGCAGTGAGCAGCAATCTGCTATCGGACTGCCTCTTCGTGCCTCTAGGTGTAAGTGCAGAGCGTAGCCTGTGTTTGTCATTCCTGCTGCTAGCTACTGTTTTATTGCCAAAGCCTCTCTGAAGATTGTATATCTTGAGATGTCTCTCCAGAATGCTGATAACTTGGGATTCACATGTGGAGAGCACACAGAGTACAAATGAGAATTGTGCAGTATGTGCTTTGTGCTGTCAGGATTTATTGTTTGGGGTTTATCCAACCTAGGCTTATGATTGCCATATGCAGACTAGCTAAAGATGCACATAAAGGTACTTTCCAAGGATAGCAAACAGTGGCACCTAAAGCTTGTGTTGCTCTCAGTACGTTTCTGAACACAGTTACCCTGAGGATTTGGAGCCTGGAGGGGACCAAAGATGAGATGAGTGACTTTTGCTGGGTGGCTGGCCAACGTGGCATGCCAGGTTGCTAAGAATCTGGGAATCTGGTAGTGCTAAAAAATCAAGCAAGGTGGGAAAGGACATGATCTGAAAGGCAACATACAACTGATTCACTCAATTTTATTGTCATTGACTTTAATAGGAGTGTGACAAAATGCAAAGTAGTTTATTTCTTCTCACTGACACTGCTTTATATTAGGACTAGCTTCTCTAAGAGTACTGTCCAAAATATGAGCTGAATTTCACATGGATTTCTTCTTTCATTTGAATGTTACTGTTTGCCTATGGAAGGAACTTGATTAAACATAGTGATTTGCTGAGGATTTTTTGCTTGTATTTTTATTATTTTTAAAAGAAAAATACTCTATTACGAAGAGAGACTTAAATGACTATAAATCCTGTTTGCAATTTTTTTGGGAAGTAAAATAATAAGACAAAGGCAACATTCTTTCCCCAGTGTCTTTTTTCTCACACTACTGCACTACATACAGCCCATTAATTCCAAAATCAACTAATGTTATAAGAAATGAATAGTAGAGTCTGTTTTAAGGCAAGATTTCTTCTCATTCTACACTAACTATAAAGGCACAAAAGGCAAATGTAGAAAAGACTAAAAACTTTGTGAAGAAGTCATTTTAGTAGTCATCTTCCCTTGGGGCAGAGCTCACGTTTCCTGACTTGTGTATGACCAGTGCCGTGACTCTTTCCAAGATTTGTGTGTTGTTGGATCACACAGTTTATTTTGCTTGCTGTTCTTAGCCAGAAAGTTGCCTTTGATTTCTTTTCTATGACAAATGTAATGAAGCAAAAGTAGTGTAAAACCTTTTGTACAAGTAAATGTAAGTGTTAATGATGAATAAGTGCTTGTTTCAACCTGCCTTGTACCATCTAATTACCAGTTAGAAAAAGGGACGTGCCAACTGGTCTGCTTTGGTAGCAATAGTGACTCTGAGAAGCATCGTGTTATTTCATACCTTATGTCTATTTTTGTCATTTTAATGAATAACAATGAAACTAATGCTGTTTAATGTAGGACAAAAGTGATTAATGCGATTTTTATTTTTTTATCCCCTTCTGTCAGGCAATAGCATCCTGTAGTAGGAGGGAAAGGAATCCAGTTTGAGAATGTCATTCATGCTGTTGGCTTATTGTTTGTCCTTTAGGTCTGGGTTATAGTCAGATTTTTTTTTGTTTTTGCTTTTAGCACGCTGGCCTTTTCCAAGGCTCCTGCTGTGTGCATTAGAGAAATTCACATGGCAGTTTTTACCAGTCTGTCGTTGTCTGCAGAATTAAAAAGCTTTCAGTACTGTCATCCTTTCCTATTTGCTCAATGTCAGTTTTGCTTGGGAAACTGTGGAGGTGGTTGCAGACTATGTGGAGTACTGTACCAGAGATAATTGTTACATGACTATTTATACCTTCTGGGTGGTTCAAACTGAGTATAGATGCTAAAAAACCAACCAAACAAAAACCCCCAAAACCACAGGTCTAAAGCCACAGTTGTGAAGTTATCTATGAACAGTGTTACTAACAGCTTTTGTAAATGAGGTTATGATAACTTCCTTCAAAATGATTGTTGGTTTTGGTCTATTGCAAAGAAGCAAAGAGGATGTGAACCAGGGAGATGATGAAGAACTTACTAATTCTGTAGATAAGTAGCTGTAGAGGTAAAGGTCTATATTGTTGCTTCTCAAGCCTCAGCTTCGTTCAGGAGTTAATAGGGAAAGCAGTAGTCTAAAGCACTCAGCCTGGCTTCAGGCTTCTTTGAGGAAATGTGGAGAAAGCTCTGCTACAGCAGTGAGCTTTTCATTGACCTACAGCACTTGGGGAGTAGAATGAAGAAATAGTGATACTTTCAGGTTTTTTTGCTGCCAAAAGCATTTAGGAAACTGTAACTGTTCCTGTGCAAACTCACTGGAATAAGAATGACTTTGTACTTGTTTCTTGATGTGACCCATCTGTTCAACATCAGGCAAACTCTGGTTAAAATGTGTTCCAAAAAAATAAAACAGACCCTCGGGATTACTGGTGTCATAACCCAAGCTCTGCTTTTAAGGGGGCAATGGCATTACAACCAGACTGTGCTGACTATCATATCTAAAACACAGCATATGTAGTTTACCATATGATAAGTCTAACCTAAGTTAGTGCAAACCATCTCCCAAGACAAGTTCTTAAACTGCCTTATGTTGTAGTAAGAATCTTAACGTTATTTCCAGATTTTTCCTGCTGATTAGTCAGTGGCTGTACTTTCTTTGTATAATGAGTTTTTGGCACTGTAGATGCATGAAGTTGAACTGGTCTGGTATGTAGTTTGTCAATTCTCATGTTCCATGGGTGTAAAATTGGTTGTTGCAAGATGCTGGAACCTAGGAGCTTACTCCTAATTTCCAACAATTGTACATACTGAAAATAAATGCTAAATTCAAAGTGGTGTTCTTGCTATTGACTTCTTTTTGCTTATATAAACAATTTATATGATAGCTCAAATGGATAATAAGATTCAATTAAGCTTTGTTCAAATGTTTGGACTTTCTGACAGACTCATATAGCTACAGAAACAGCAAAATGCCCTCTGGGTTTCTCACAGGGGACTCTAGAAGGAAATTTTGTCGTTCGTTCCACACGTTGATTCACGAATGTTGTACATACCCAGCCTTTTAAATCTCTTTTTGAATGTAAATAATTTCTTAATTGTATTTTGTTGCTGTACTGCAGAACATTTTTTTTTTTTCTTCTGCCTTTTTAAAAAGAAAAATGCAAGCAGGATTGTACAACTGAAAGCTGAACATATTTGTTATCCCTTGGCATTGTTTCTTTTCCAGGGAGTGCTGTCCAATATCTCCTCCATCACCGACCTGGGAGGCTTTGATCCAGTTTGGCT
>VZTM01031255.1:0-31048 GCA_013400555.1 Jacana jacana
GGCAGTGTGAGGCTTCAGACAAGACAAAGCAATGTAACCTCTCAGGAAAGAACGTGGTATCAGCTCCTAGGCTGTCTTGAGGTAGATGGAGATGCTGTGGAGTATAATGTTCATATCCAGCAGCTTGATTGAACTCCAAATGCTAAAACATGTCCTAGAAAGGCATTTGCAGTATTATTAACAGCCATTAGCTCACAGATGCTAGATTTACATGAGGGCGTAATAACCCTTAGGAATTCTGAAACATCTGGCAAATGGGATCAGGAATGTAATTTTGACTTTTTTTGACTCATCCACTGAAATGTGCTTCCTCTGAGTCTGCTTGTGAGCTTTGTTGTGGGTCTCGGACAATTATAGCTACCTCTTACTGCCCAGCACTGAGCACTGAGTGATGGTGTTAGATCACCAGGACCTTGGGTATCTCTTGTTGCATCTCTGTACACTCAGTTTGCTTCACTGCTTTAATTGTTTCATAGCATCACAGCAATGCCAAGTCACTGTCAGGCAGCCGCATCCACGTTCCAAGGGATGAAACAAAACAGTTTCATTTTGAAACATGTAGGGGAAATGACTGTGTTGTGACCATGCTAAGAAGCATGACAATAACATCTTACACAGATTCACCCTTTTTGGTTTTTTTTTGAATAGCACTTGTATCTGACCCCAAATGTGATTTTGGTCAGAGAAGTAAATTGAGGTTACAATATCAGTTTTTTATGAGCTTGTTTATCAATTAGGATGAAGTACAGAATTAGTGTACTTTATCCTAATGTACTTTATCAACATGTGGCCAAGATCAGGTAAGATGGAGATGGTGCCTTTGCTTCCTTTTTTCCCCATACCCGATGCAGGTCTAAACTACCAGGATTTTGTTTAGCACTTGGCCAAGTATCAGCCTTGCAAGGGAAAGGCTCCAGAGGTGTATTACAGCTGGGACCACCAGCACCTCTAGTTATCCCTTAACAGGTCATAGCACCACTGTCCTCAAACGTTCTACTATGATGGCCTATTGCCACAATATGATATTTTGATCATTTATCAGAGCCTGCTGTGACTGTGATCATAGCTGGAGTGCACATAGATTGCACAACACACAGTTCATGTCAAAAGAATAAATAAAACCTATTTTAAAAGTTGTATTCATCATCCAATGTTACCTACCTAACAAACAAAAGGTACATATGTAATTTCAAACAGTTTTAAAATATAAAAATATAAAATTTTAACAGCTTTATGAAAATAATGCTATTCATGGAACCCAGGAGGCTTTCATATCTCCAGTTATCTAGATTGTAAAATGGATGAATAAGGAGAGAAATACTACTTCAAGAAGTGTGAAAATGACTGGAAATAGGAGCATATTGCTGAACAGTACTTCTATAAATATTCTGACCTTAAATATCTTTCTTCATTCTAGCATTATTATATTTAGAAATCACTTCAAATCTTCACAAAAACCATGTTAGATGCCACAATCGTTAGCCTGAGATTCTTCAATAACTCTACATCAGAACTCTGTCCCTTTTCTCAAAAATGAAGACATCTGAGGCCAGAATTTATTCTGAGATGTAATTTTGTACATATCAGGCTCACATAATTATAGCGTGATTATATATTTGAATGTACATTTCTGTCGTGTATTCTTAATATAATTGAATCAATTACCTTGGAAAAAATATCAATGTTATTTCTATGTATTTTAAAGCACATTTTTCCTATATGTTTTCATCACAAGCTGTGACTACAATAATCACCATCAATAGTATTATGACACACATTAAATTTCAACAGCAGAATTTCAGTCCATTGCAAGGATACAATTTTTTTCCAGAGAAAGGAACCCCATATGAAGTTCACCAATAACCAGCCCACACTTCAGATGGATTAGCATGTAACTATATTTGAGTGCTGGATCTGAGAATGCTAAACCATGACAAGCAAGGAAAATTTCTCATGCAGTGTATAAGATGATAAGAAAATATTAGGAAAAATGAAGATCATGTTACTAAAATCTCCTGAATTTCAGGAAGTCTGTTGTATCCTTTGTTCACTTAATCAGCTAATTTAATTTTGCCTTTGGGAGCCAAATTGCATTAAATTTAAATGGCAAAAAGAATTGAGAATTAAAAAGCTGTTAGACTAAATTTTTAAAAAAACAATACCAACAATCTATATTCTACTTCTTTCTTACGTTTCACCTTGTTTAAATTATCTGTTTATCTATTTGGCATCAGAAACATCATGCCAGCTGCAATGTAAGACTTGAGGCAAATTGCGGTGTTTTAAAAATAATGCTTTTCACAACCTTCACACTTCCTACTTGCAAAGTCTAGGAGAATAAACTAGAGTTCGGGGTGATTTATTCTGACATACGGTAGTCCAGATAATTTCCTTCCTACAACAAAAGAAGGGTAAAAAGAAATTTCCAGAAGAATCACTTGGGGCTATTCCACCCACGTTACCGGTGCCTTTAAGCATGTATATGTCTGCTTCCTATACTGTAACACACTAACTCTGCTCTGCTCCTGTGGTCCATCCACAGTGACTTGTCAGAAGGGATGGAAAATTCTGGGAAGTTCTCTTATCTTCACAGTGACTCTGGCCACCATGAACTTGGTTTTCTGCAGAGATAACATAAATCCAAAACTAGAATTTCCGCTATAAAGTTTTGGTGTGAATGGAAGGAAAAAAATATGTCCATATCCCAGTACCAATGTGTGGCCTGACTGTTACCTGAAGGAACAAGGACTGTTGGGGAGAGACGGTGCACAGTGACAGGACTGCACAAACACAGGACTACAGACACTGGTGAACAGTTGTACCAGTGAAAATTTCCATTGGATCCAAAGAACAAAATTCTTCCCCATGAGAGTGGTTAAGCATTGGGACAGGAGCCCAAAGAGGATGTGAGATCTCCATCCTATAAAATTTGCTGAAGTTCCATGGATGAAGTCCTGAGCAACCTGATCCCACCATGAAGTTATCCCTGCATTTAGCAGGAGGTTAGTGACTGGAGGCCCCTGCCAACTGAAATTATTTTTCTTACATTGTTTTCTCCTACAGGAGATGATAACCGGTGTGGAAACAGTTCATCTCCCTCCAAAAATGTTTCATCCATATGTAGACCTGATGTGACCCTCCAAACCTTTAAGACAGTGGTTTGTAATCTTTATCAATCAATTTCCAGCAGTGGTCTAGATCTTAAGAGCAGGCTTAAATCTCTTCAGAGGAATTTTATTTAGTTAGTTTTCACAGATTTTTTTATTAGTAGGCCACAATTGCCTACGTGTCCATATGCCACACTGGAAACTCTTGTTTTGATGGTTCTAATGAGAACAATGTTGGATCAAACTTGACTGATTATTTTGCAAAAACATCCTTTCTAAAGAAATAAATTTGTACTTAGTAGTCTGTGTTCTCTTTCTCTGTGGCTGTTTTTTTTTTTTTTTTCATGCACAGACTACTCTTGAGTAAACAGCCTATAAAACAAAGAACGTCCCATCCCATTTTTTTGTGAGAAAGAATGCAGAGACATTTTATCCCTTAAAAAAACATGAAATGGGAAAAAATAAACTACTTGGCTTTACTAGAAAGAAAAAATGAAAAATTTTTATCTGAGAATTTTATCTTATAGAGCAGATGTATTAAACACACAGAAAGTAACATGGAAAAATATAAGCATTCATGGAAAGACAGAAACTCAAAATCTATGTCTCATTCTACTTCTCATATAAAAGAACATAGGAACCATCCTAATTACCTGTTTCCATTTTCCCATCTTGTGCTGCAGGCCCATCAGGAATTACACTCTTCACCTGGAGAAACTCATCTGGCTCATCCCCACCAATGATGGTAAATCCAAAACCCATGTTGCTTTTCTTAAGAGTTGTGCTGAGGAAAGTCCCCTTCAGCTGTGACGCATCGCGGGTGAAGAGTGGTTTTTCTATATCAGTCAACACAAACAAGAAAGACAAAAGTTTTGATCTAGTCACGACACAGCAGGGACAGCAGATAACAATACTGGCTGACAGCAGGTGACAGTGTATGAAAAACAAGGAAATAGAGTGCAGGCATTCCAGGAAAAAAGATTTGTGAGTTCTTCTATTAATACAAAGCTTAACACCTATTTCTTATCTATGGCAGATCAGCCATAAGTGGGGAGTTATAAATATTCTTTCATATTAGAAATACATTTATAAGTGGGTATTGTGTAGCTAAAATAATTACAACAATAAAAATGATCTGTGAGGTAATTTTAAAACCTCTTTCCTAACCTATAAATTCAGCTTTGTCTACAAAGCAATATGTTGTCCATAACTTCCCTCCCACCTGCAAGATAGAAAATATGCCCTGAATATCTCATTCCACTTGTTAACAAGCAGTGTTAAATATTAGGTGAGCTCTTCTTTCCAAACATGTGGGGTTTTAGCATCCAACAAGTGACACACGTAATGGCTGTGCAACCTCCACGTCCCCTCCTGGCGTGCTTGGGTGTGCAGTGTGGGCTCCCGGTGCCCCTCTCCCATGCTGCGCTTGGTGAGGAAGGTGCAGAGGTGGTGACTTTGGCTGCTGTGGCTACTCCTGCAGCGGTGGGGCTGGGCTGGCTGGCAGCGGGGGACGTACCGTGCAGCCTGCGCGTCCCGGCGGGGTCGCGCCAACACTGTGACACATCATTCACGCTGCGGGACCTCTTGGGAGCAGGGCACGGGTGAGCGAGTTTGGGTCTAGGTAAGGTTGATGAGGAGCTTTCTACTGTTACAAAGGAGAAGAAGCCTCATTCTCTGGCTATAACCTTACATTAAAGTTTATTTGTCTCCACCAATACAGTTTGCTGCATATACAGCTCATTTTAAGCACATTACATTTTACATTACCAAGAAGATGTATTCTTGTAAACTACTATAACACAGTGCTTGAGGCTTTTAACTTAATTGATGCTTGCTAGATGAACTAGCTTAGAAACATACCAAACATCAATTAACGGTAATTTAGGGAAAGTACAATTAATTATTTCAGTGTTGCCAACCTCATGTGCTCAAGAGAGACGTACATTCCCAAGAATAGAATTTATGATTTTATTTAGAAAATTACTTCGGGGCTCTTATTGCGCTTTCTGTTTCTCAGTCTTTAGGAAACACTGGGGTCAACTTTTCTGCCTTTTCTGTAAGCCTCTGATGGTTAGAATATCTTAGGTGGGTCATGAGTCCCGCAACTCAAGGAACTCCAGTGTTTAAGGAAGAAAAATGCTGGAGGATAGGTTGAGAGATTTGGCAACACTATTGTTTTAATCAGACTATGACAAAACCATTGTTGCATAAACAGGAGAGCAGAATCTTTCATCTTATCTAAGATAGCTGATGTGGTACTGTACCTCGGAAACCTTGGGCCTGCATAGGCTTTGTTCCAAGTTCTGCGTTGGGCATGTTATGCTGCTGTAGCTTCCTTTTTGCTTCTAGGACAGGGTTTTCAAATTGTGTTCTTCTATTTATGTGGCTGGAAAAAATTTGGTTTTGATTAAAAATTGGGTTCAGTTGGGGAAAATTATCATTTTCACAGTAGGATGCTCTATGTGACTTAGGTGTGTGTGGTCAGATAGCAAGACCTTTCTGAAACCCAATGGGCCTGAGCATATCCCTTACATTCCATACAATTTTGCCAGGGATGAGAAATGCACAATCTTGTGCACTACATAATGAACAGCTCCTAGAAGTGTCCTATCATTTCACTATGCTGGACTCTGCTACAGAGAAATAGTTTTGATATATGGGACTACATATTAAATAGCAGTATGGCTGAAGCATGCTGCAACAACAGTTTTTCATGTCTTTACTAGAACCATTGTTCTGTGCATGATTCAAAGGACCTGAACCAGTTTTGTGCATTATTATCAATTAGCTGTAAGTGAAATTATTTAATCACCTACAGAAAAAGTAAAATCTAGGACACAGAGTCCTTTTATGATTTCAGCTTAGAAATAAATCTAACATAGAAAACAAACCAAAGATGATTTCTTTTTAATTCTATGGTATATGTCTCCTCAGCTGTTCAGAAAAATGGGAAGTTGCAGAAACTAATTCAGATGGAGATTAGGACTACCTAGGTAAATATTTGAAATATACAAAAAGTTCATGTACACTTTTTTTTCTTGATGTTTTACATGTCCTTCAACAGGTCAGTAAGTACATCTCTGTCATTAGACCAGTAATTTGCTGTATTGTGTTTATAACTACTGTCTTAATGATATATTCTCACCAGTCTTTAATTTAAAGTATACATTTTATCAATCAATGAGTAATCCTACTATCCTGGCCTGTGATATGTTTAACATGTTTTCTGAGGAGTTTGTACTGCAAACATTGTTCAGGAGAAATAAATACCCATGTACAGAAGGGCAGGGTTTCAATCATGTCACTCCTTATTTATTCTCACTGAGCTTCTATGTATTCAGTTCTTTTGAAACTCCAATCCCAATCATGGGCTTTAAGCACTTGGAGAGGTGACCTGGGAACTTTTTGAAACTCTGACATCTTAAAAGGGTTGGATACTTTCAATTTATATTGAAATGACCTTTTATGCCACATTAAGCACTTTCAGGTCCCTTGGGAGTCAGATCCTACCACTACTTCAAAGAAAGTAAATGGAATTGCCATTAAGAAATGAGATAGAGAAAAGGCTGCAAGTCCTGTGGGAGTGCAAAACACTTGGAAAATCAGGATTTAGTGGCCAGAGCTAATGCCATAAGAAGATTCCCAGTCATGTAAAATAATATTTGATTTAATAAGAGGAAGAAAATGTGATAAATCCTGGAGTTGCTACTTTGTTAACATGGCTATAACTCATCCAAGTGGCCGCTAACTCACGCTCGTACTCTAAAATTTTGATTAATAGATTTATTGTAAATTTTAGTCTATGCTGCAGACACAGAAAGTCCCTTTCTTTTCTTTCCCTCTTCAGACAGGCTGTTTAAGATTGTAGGCTTTCCTTTCCTAGGCTTTGACTTCCTAGTTAGACCATGCTCATGCTGCCAGGGTCTTCAGAACCTTTGTTGGCTGCAAATCTAAAAATGTATGATGAAAGGGAGAGAAATTTCACTATTTAAAAATGTAGACAAGACTTACATGCATTACATGTTCATAGAGTAACTATGAACTACTATCATAAGCATGAAAAGGGTAATCTTTGTGCTACCACCTATCATGTGAGGTATTTCAATACTGCAAAGGAAATACAACTTTTGCCATTACACAAGTCAGTGATGAAATATCACATGAAATATTGCATAAAGTTCTAATCACCCATGACCAAATAAAAAGAATCCACAGAAAAGGTTTTACAGGAAGACCAGTGAAAGACAAGGTCTTCTATGATAGCAGACCAAAGGAGTTTTAGCTTTTTATTCAAGCATAATTAATTCCAATATATAATTACATTCTAGGAATATATTTGGAAGTAACTATTAGAGTTTTTAAAATGTCAGGATTTCAGACTTGAAATCTGTAGGCTTCTTACAAACAGAAGTATGAAATTATGAAACAGTTTCTACTAACAAATATGGGATAAAATATCTAGCTTTTTTCATGGTAGCATTTAATAAGGTTAAAAACAGTGTTTCTACACACTGGGTTAATTGCTTCAATAATACTAATTATTTTAGAGGCTTGAAAGTATCCTGCCCTGTTTTCAGCTGTCCTTACAGAAGAGCATGAGTTTCATATAGCTTTTGTGCCATATTATGCAGATGTAATGGATTTCCAAGATCACCCTACAAGTTTGCATTTAGGACCTTGCGCTATGTTTACTGTTATGCTGAAGTTGCAGCGCCCATCTCAGTGCTGCAGGAGGCCTCTTGCAGACCTAAATTACAACTTACATGTAGTTCTGTGATATAAAAAAGATGGGATTATAGTTCATATAGTGTGTGCCCACAGCTCAAGGAACATCAGTTCCTGTGATACTAACATCACAGCTAGAATCTGTTATTCACTGTCTCTCCGCATTTTCTAGGTAGACTTTAAGATGTGGTTTGGTCCATTTATACAAAAATGTCTTCAGTAATGGCTATCTTGAAATTTTTTTTGTCCTAGCAGATCAGACAGGAAGACTATCAGAGATATTTGAAGAACCTCAAGGTGCTAGTGCAATCTTAGTAATTTTTAGCTCAAATTTATTCCCATACTTTGATTGTTTTATGGTACTGAGCTGTCTCCAAAGTACAATGGGAGAATTCCAACAAATTCAAATAACCGCATTAATCATTGTGTCCAAGAAGAGTCAAAGAAAATAAAATTATACTGATAATCAGTCACTTTTATCAGTCAGAACTAAGACTGATAACACTCCTAGACTGATGAGACATAAAACACCTCCCTTTCATACAAATTTAAGTGCTATACAGTTTCATGGCTAAATAAGAAAAATTGCTACTGATGAGTTTACCTGAGAAAGAAGTTATTAAGCTAAGTAGTTCCCTTGAAATGACATTCTAGCCTTTCATCTAGCTACTTCAGCTGCATACAAAATAGGTATTGATAACCTAGGCCTTAACAAGACAAACTAAATGTGAGTTTTAGAGATGGTTACAAATAAGTGCTTTTGTGGTTAAAATAGATTTTGGATGTGATCCAAAAAAGTATTGCTCATTGCTCACAGTATCTAATTCAGTGAGCATTTCTATCTTCACTTTCTTCCTTAATTTTATACCATGCATATGAAATAAAAGAGCCTAATCCAAAGATGAGAATCCAGCTAATTTCTCCTAGTGCCATTGTGGCTGTGTGGAAGAATCATGCTGCCTTTTGTTTGCTTTCTGGTCCCAGGATCTCTGAATTTCCCTCTGCAGAGAAAAAGGGGTGGCTGGTGTTATTGCTAGCCTGCACTATGTCAACTGGGCACAACCCCTCAGAGGCAGGATTTGGTTTTGGCTCTGGGGTCCTTTTAGCTGTGCAGTTGAAGTAGCATCTCTTCAGAGAGATAGAGTAGGTATTATCACCACCAGCCATCCCATAAGACATAGGCACCATTCTCCATCTTGTCAGTGAATGCGGCCAGGCTAAGTTGTTTTTGTGGAGGTGTTTCATATTAGATATTTTTAAGACAACTGAAACACATTCTTGGAAGGTTTATGGGTAGTAATGCCTAATGTGCAGATTTTAGTTGATGGCCAAGGTACAGAAACCCTGCCAAAATGGTAGGGTACTGCACATCTAAGCACGTGCATCAGCAGAAGTTCATCCTGTCTCCTTTTCTTAGCCATTTTAATGTATATGTTTTTTGGTAGTTTGTGGCTCTAACTTGATTGTTGCCTATACCCCACCAAGGTAATTCTAAGGATCAGAATGCTTAAAAGATGGACATTCTGATGCACAACTTGTTAGTGCCTAAGTCCTCCGTATATTCACATTTTTCAGTTACTGATATTTTATAGTGACAAAAAGACATGAAGTAAGTATTTGAGTATGAATAGAGTGTTGTCAGAAATTGTAAGTTAAGTAGGTATACTTTTCCAGAATAAATACCTATATGGCCAATCTAGCTGTTCTCTTAAGGAGACCATTGCAATTGAGCTCTGTGTTATAGTTAATCATCCTTTAAGGGGAAAATAGTCTTTTGGCAATTAGAATGCTGAAAGAACCAGCGCATTCAAATAACTGCAGTCTCTCCATAGCTCTGCACAGGCTGCTAGTCCTTAGTTTACAAATTAAGAGAAAATTGCATGAAATTTAACACACGTATAGCAAACACGTCATTTATGACAAATACCTATATCGTACAAATGAAGCCTGGACCTGTATAACAAGGCAAATGAAAGTTTTAATAATATCTCACACCTACATTCATGCATGATTAAGGGAGGGTTTTATACTGGGGACCTTATTTTTTAACAGAATTTCCAAATACATTGTGATTAGTCTTTGTTAATTTTGCTGACAAGACCTTTGAGGTGTTCCTTTGTTTCTTTTTTAGCTTTTCCACTGATTTCAGAATACTGGAGCTGAGCATGCCTGACCCTTGCAAGGTAAACCTAAGTCTATCTGCCTCATTTCTCATCCTTACAAATTTCCCATGGGATACAGATATTTTGATGAGCAGAGTACAAGCCCTTCTTTCACTGACAGTCTTAAAGACCTGCATGTAAAGTTGGACAGGGTTTGAATGTTTCAAAGTTTCTAACCTAACTTTTGATGATTTAACCAGTTTTTATTACATAATTAAGAGAGTTTAATGTAATCTGATTTTATCTAGTTAAAAATGAACTCAGCTGTTGAATACTGGTAATAATAAAGGTGTGACTGCCACTTCTTAGCATGAAAAATGGAAAGCAATCTTTGTTTCAAACTTATTGAGCTCAGACAGCAAATTAAAGTGCAGCTACATTTTACTGACTATAAAACTTCTTATGAATTTAGCACTACTGCAGTTTTAATGCCATCCTGTGAACATCCATTCCACTTCTACAACCCTATGAGCCTGCAGTAGTTTTGATATATCTTTCCACAAATCTTATCTGTGGTAGGATTAATAAATTTGGCACTAACAGCCTTAAAGTAGGTAATTGCATAATAACATCTGGGCCTGGTGCCTTGTGTCTCTTTACCTGTGGATGGACATGAAATGGAGATTAATACTTTTACTGTTCTGACTCTGTGGTGAAGTGTGAGCCTCACCAGTGCCAGAACGCCTTGGGCTGTACTAACAACCAAGCGGGGTCTCAGTAAGAGATTAATGCACAGAAATTGCACAACACCTGTTACTCACCATAATACACTAAAAACCACTGAGGCAGAAGCCTTACACCCAGCAGCTGCATAATTGCACCTGCAGAAATCTTCTGGGGGGGGCTGTGGTAAAGTACAAAAAGATACGAGAACTCCAGCTCCTAGCTACTGGGGGACATCATAAAAGAACTCAGGCATAGAGAGGCCAATTTAATGGCATTATGTGAGGATTTCAAAAACTTACTTATCTTTTCGCATGAACCTGGACTGAATAAGCTGATTTGGGCTGAGCAGCAAAGCAGATGGGGCTGCTGGCTCTCTCCCCTGAGCACAGGGAACAAGCTGGGGACAAAGAAGCAGAGCAGGTGCTCCTGCATTTGGAGGATGGGACAGAAGGAGTCAGCAGGGCAGTGGCCAGACCCAGTTTTCATTTGTTTGTTTGATTTGTAGAAGGGTTAGAAAAGGTGCAGGGGCATCCACAAGCTGCTGCTGTTACAGCAGTAAAGAAAAGGGAATCTTTTTTTAACCCTCCAGAAATCAGAGCTTTTTTTGAGCTCTCTATTCAGCTCTGCCCTTTGCATGATAATACTAGTGTATCCTGAGGTCTGGAAAAGCTGCAGCCCCAGTATCTGTTCAGAGGGATCTTGTGGTCCAAGTATGCAGTCCTGCATACCTGCAGTCCCAGGTACGAATCTGAGAGACAAAGGGAATGATGTGATGCACAAACTAAAATTTTCTATTTTGTATGAGACAACTAGAATAAATTTACCAATTGAGTGCCAGGATATGAAATTGGGATTTTTGGTCAGGGGCCATCTTCTCCAGTGATCTCTCTTCTTTAACAAAAAGAACTAGTGGATAGGTATTTCTCAGTCTTTCAAAGTGCTGGCTGCACGGTGGCTTTCTCCCTCCTTTGCCATATACTTTGTGCAGAGACCAGAGTGAGAACTGACCACTCTGAACACGTATCATGATTTTGAACCAAGATTCACTTTGCATAAATCTTGTTCACTGTGGTAAGCTAAAAAGCAGAGAAAACCATCTCTCTGATTTACTTATTTCATGTAGGGACTGGCCAGAACAAGTTCTACCTAGTACTTCAAACAAAAGCTTTCTGCTGCCCTTTGCACAGAGGAGTAAAAATTTTTTTCACTTGTTTCATGACTAAAATAAAATCTGAAAATAATGAAAGCAAGGATTAAGCTGTGAAAATAGAAAAGCATATTCTCTTTTTTCAGCGGCACTTTTAAGTACAAAATAAAACACAGTATCTCTAAAATTTTATATGCAGCATTTAAGTAACCCACCTTCTGGTACAAATAGTGTAAACATCTGAATTGTGGCAACAAAAGATTACCTAGTAAAGGATCTTAACTAAGCTAAAATTATTATGCTTTGCTCTTTTTGTTGCTTAACAAGATGTTTACCACACAGGATATCCAAACATTACATAGAAACATACAATATTTCTTTAATGAATATGATCTTTGTACAAGTATCATCTGGAATGATACCATGAAATCAGACCCTGGAGAAGGAGAATGACTAAATGCCTGAGTCACTAATTTGAGACACACTGAATATATTTGGACACATTAGCTGTATTGATGACTGAGAATTCCTGGTATACCTTCAGTTTTACCTGCCAAGTAATCATACCCATGCCTTGCCAGGCTAAGTACAGCAGAGAGTACTGGTATTAGGTTATAACATATCAACAGCAACTTAATATTGAACTTGGGAACTTACTCAACATAATAAGTGCCATAAATGGGATCATCAATTTTCTCCCAGCCATATGGAAGTTCTGAAAAACAAAGAGTTATCTCTCTCAGTAAGTGCAGTACAGCATGTTCAGATTTCTAGTAAAATACCTGCAGATCTTCTCTGGGCATTGAGGAAAATAACTTGAAAGTGAAATTAAATACAGTGACCAAAGCAAATGCTGAATCTTGAACATATACCATGGCAACCGCAAGTAGCAGTAACATGAAAACCGGCATGGAAAGATCTCAGTCTTCAGAACAACACATTTAGTTTATCTACTTTATTGTTCCAAAATCTGTGCCATCCATCAATGGTAGCGCATCTTGTATGACATCACCACTGGAAGAAATGAGGACATTCTGTTTTCCCAACATACATAAAAAAAGTACTTTGCTTTTTGAGCCTTTTCTTTCGTAGGGGTCCTGATTACCTTGACAAAAAAAGTTTGCCTTCTGTCATGTAAATACAGTACATATACCTAAATGTTCCTGAGGAGTTTCTATTATTTGTCTTACTGTGATGGCAATTCTACAGCCTCCAAAAGCATCCTGTTCCAAAGCTTAGTTATATATCAGGGACATCAAAGTATATAGTAGTACATGGAAGTAGAAACCAAAATAAGATATAATAGCATCTTCTAGGCTTAAAACTAATTATATTTTGCAGAAACAGAGAAGATATTTGTTATTACCCAAAACATCCAGGAACACTCTGCCAAAGACTGGCAGATGAGGAACTACAGAAATCTGTAAATAAAAGCTCAAGGGTTTCTTTAATGTAGGTACTCAATTTTTCCTATTATTCTTAGAATAATTTTAGCTTTGAAATCTTTGCAAGTTTGCACCCTGAACTGCTTTTGTCAGGGCTATTTTGTTATTGTCACTTCATAGGAATAAATGCAGCATACGGTATTTAAGCAAGCCACAGAATCACTGAAAGGTTGAAGTTGGAAGGGACCTCTGGAGATTGTGTAGCTTAACCCTCTGAGACTTCTCTTCTCCAGAACAAACAGTCCCAGCTCTTTGAATGTTTCCTTATAGGAGAGATACCCCAGTCCCTTTATCATGTCAGTGGCTTTTCACTGGACTCTCTCCTCTATAGCCATGCCTCTCTTGTACTGAGGAGCCCAGAACTGGACCCAGAACTCTGGTTGTGTCCCACCAGTGCTGAGTAGAGGGGAAGGATCATCTCCCTTGATCTGCTGGTGGCCAGATACAGCCCAGGAGGCTGGTGGCCTGCTTTGTTGGAAGGACATGTCACTGGCTCATCATCAAATAACCAAGCATTAGAAAGTCCCGGTGTTACTCTTTCCAGATCTGCCCAGAACTTCAGTAAAATCTGAAGGAGATAGATCCTCTTCACACAAAGTCCTATATATCGTTAGACAAGACTGTGGAATGTAACCCATAAATATTCAAAAAGGAACCAGCTGATGCACAACTCCTGTATTGCCCCTAGAGTAAGTTTCATTCCCAACGCATGCATGATAAATAAGGCAATAAATTGCTATAACCCTATGACACAGAATAAATATAAAGTTTAGATGCTATAGGTACATTTTATTTTCATGTAACCTTGAAGGTATTTCTCCCCCTAAATAACTTCATATTGCTTTCATATCTGGCCATCAAAAAATACACTCCTTTAGAGAAAAGTGAGGCGGGTATAAGTAAGATCTGTACATAAAAAAACACTCATGAATACACATATACACACACACACACAGATGTGTGCAGAGGTCCTTTTGCTAAATTGTATTAGTAGATGGAGTTTTTTCCAACTATGCACTGAACATTATAAAGTAGATGTTTTGCCCAAACTTAAAAATAGGTATCTTTCCATAAATATATACACTTTAAAGTGTATACATACAGAGAACACATATTATTTTACATATTTATGAAAATCTGACATAATTTGAGGATTTACTATTAACCTACTGGCCTATTTTTTCCTAAAGTAATGATACATTACTGTATTTATGAACTGGTGCAACTATTGAGAAGGGAAATGACAAATACCATTTTCTACTGTAAAAGTCTGTAAAAAATTAATGAATTGTACATATTATGGAGAACACATTTTTAAATGCATGCTTTCAACCACCAATTATCTAACATCATGAAATAGTCATGGGTTCAGAAGAAAGGAAATAAAAAATTACCTTTGTATACCATACTAGATATAAACTCCATCTATGGCTATTCTTGAGTTTTATTTTTCCATTTGAGAGGCAGCCTATAAACTATGTTTCATTAAAATTCTGTGTGGACCAGTAATATGGAATTATTAGAGCAGAAATCCTAAGGTCTCTGCATCTGCCAAAGTATGGCCAGTAAGGTTAGTGGAACTTAATTTACTATAGAGATTCTTTTGGAAGAATCTTGTGCTACATTTGCTTTCAGGAACACTGTGATTATTTTTCATTACATAAATAGTGGTATCTATGCCATATTTCACTACTGTAATGAAAAACTATAGGACAGGAATACTTTAGTGCTTCATAAATTAGGAAGCTAAGCATTTGCCAAATTAGTGGTGGGGGCATTACATATTCTCTTTTTTGTTTCACTTTGCTCAGTGATGATCATTGGGGATCAGAGTGAATAGTAAACATTTATGAAAATGAATTTTCATATAACATTTATGAAGGAGGTTACTGTTGGTCTCCATAGTTTTGGTTAGGGAGCTACAAATTAAAACCATTTCTGATATTCATTTGGTAGCATTAGCATGCCAGTTCACCCATAATTTCTGAAATCAAGAGTTTCATGATCACTATGTTATACATGAAGTTTTCATTTTCATGAGCTCAACACTTCTACCATCCATTCTACTGACTCCAGGAGAATTTCCCTGTATAGAAGGAAAACAAGTATTCTATCCTTTATTTTCAGTCTTCAATAACTAACATTGGATTCCCACAAATCTTCTATCATCCAGTGGATGATTTAAAAATCACTACTTGTGCAGCATTTGGCAATGCTGATACCACAAGTGCAGGGACAGGTGCTGGGTAATCTGTATAGTGTTTATATATGCTCCAGTTTTCAAATTTTCTGCTTTACTCCTTACCAGAGAAGCAGCATCTAGCTAACACTGCAGTAAGTCATAAAAAAAAAAAAAAAAAAAGATCAAAAAGGAACAGCTGATAATAAGACCTTTTCCTCNTGATAATAAGACACTTTTCTCAATGTGCATCTGGGTAAGTTTTTAAATGCAGAAGGAGCTACATTTCTGAAGTTAAATGCCCAGTGGTAAAAAAAAGCCCGTGCATTTTCAAAGAAAGGAAGAAAGAAGGAAAAGAAAGAAGGAAAAAGGAAAGACTAATATGAATTCAGGCAGGTCACTTTAACAATCAATGACAGTGTCTTCTCATCACAGTCCACTTATGCTAATTGCCCAGATACTCTTATTCTGCCTTCAGAAAGCTGTTTAGTTTCAGAATGGTTTTTGATGGTGCCATTTAACCTTCTCTGGGGATGGAGGAGGAGTACATTTTGGATGTCAATGTACAAAGGTGTAAAGGCATATTTCCAAACCAAAGATTAATTTTTCTGAAATTTATGGATTACTGACTGTGTTAAAGAGTCATAAAAACCTCTCAAGGTTTCACAACAACAGCCAGCATTGTGTCACTACCCTACTGACAGGCTGGAAAGAAAGATGAGAGCATATTTCCTGAATCGGCTGTAATCAAAATATTTGTGCAGTACAAAAGAATACAGTATGAGAGAGAAAAAGAAAATATAATGTCTGCTGTTACTGAAAATGCCGTCAGTAAGGATGTGGAAGCTGTGGGATTTCCCATGAGTTTGGTTCACCTGCCATGTTAACACCCAGGCACAGGTCAGGAATCCTTTTCTAAGCTATACATGAGACTTTTCAGAAAAATATTGTAACTTTCCACTCAACAGCCTGTGTTTGTTTTATCTCTTGCTTTCTCTCTTTTTTCTTTCTTTCTTCCTGTTTCAAGTTCAGTTTTGTCTTTTCAAGTCAGTTACCTACTACAGAGGCTATCAAAAGAACTGGGTTAAAAGTTACAAAATACTGTGCAGCTCCTCAGCCCAATGCAGTTGCACACCCTTCCAGCTTTTATTAAGAGATATAGTCCTTGCAAATATTTATCTGTAAGTCTAAACCAGTGTTCCTCACTGCATAGCTTACACAAAAAAACAGTTGCCTGTAACACCCTAAAGGCACAGCGCAGATTTCTGGGGATCTGATACTGCTCCCTCTGAAAGGAGGCTATAGTGAGGTGGGGGTTGGTCTCTTCTCCCAATTAACAAGTGATAGAAGAGGAGGAAAGGGCCTCAAGTTGCACCACAGGAGGTTTAGGATGGATATTTGGAAAAAATTCTTCACTGAAAGTGTCATCAAGCCCAGGGAAGGGGGTGAGTCATTATCCATGGAGGTATTTAAAAGACACATAGATGTGGTGCTTAGGGACATTGTTTAGTGCTGGACTCGGCAGTTTTACATTAAAGGTTGAATTCAGTGGTTTTAAAGGTCTCTTCCAACCTAAACGATTCTATGATCCTATCTCCAGATTGCATGCTTTCAATAGTACATGTCAATATTGCAGCTGATGCATGAAACGGATAGAGTAGTTGCTCAGCTCCTCCTGAAGTCTTCTGTTACAGGTTGCTATATGGAAAGAGAGGACAACATTGCTCACTGAAAATTAGTATTTTAACTGCTCTCCACATACCTGTGTGAATTCTGCTAGATCACCATGTCATGTACTGCCTGGGAGCTCCAAGAAAACCCCCAAAAAGTCAACAGGTGTATGCTCTGGTAAAATGTTTTATACTACCTACTACCTCCTCCAATTAGCCATGTTTCAAATATCACTATCTAAGATGGAAAATGGTATTACTAATGTGGACTACCCTATGCTACTGTACAAATCAAAAGCTGTGGGAGAAAATAGATTAAAGAAAAATGGAAGCCTATTCACTGTCTCAATGAAAATAACAACAAAGGCAGTGTGGACAACCACACCTCCATAGCAAGAACATATTATTCTTCCTATCATGGAAGATCTTTTGGGAAATGTGCCAACTCCAAGCCAATACATGTAAGCTCAATTTCAATTTAACTCATGTTCTCCAGCTGCCATTCTCATACCAGCAAATATCACAGTCATGACTGTTTATGTTCTGCCTGTAATCACAAACCATTTATGTGCAATTTATTATCACAAATAAAATGACATTATGCGTAATTTCTTCTTGCACAATGGAAACAATTGTCTAAGTAACATTCATATCTGATAAATGCATCTTCTTCCTTCTGTGCAGCTTATTGTGACATGCTACATACCTAATAGGTTACTTAGTAGATTACTAAATACTACTATCAATTCAATAATATCTTCTCCCAGCATTGTTACCAAGTTGCAAACAGCAGGGGTTTCTTAATATTAGGTATACTTGATCCCTCTGACATGCAGAACTGTATAACATTTAATCAAGATTTGCATTACTACAGTGAAAAAGAACCAACTGATTTGATTTACTGAGTTTTAACTACCAAAAAAGAGTTCAAAAAGGGCTTGTTAGCTATTAATTCAATTTTTAAAAGCAATTAAAAAGGAATTAAGGGAAAAAAAAAACTTCATAAGTTGGGAATTTAGTTAGGTTATTGTAGGCATTGCCTGAGATGGTTTCCTTAATAAAGCCTTAATAAAGAACTCAATTGACAACAATTTAGTGGGCAATAGCTGAAGCTGGTCAGAGTAGTTTCCTTGGCTATTTTCAAAGAGAAAGCCTAGAGTTTCTCTTAAAAGGTTCCAAATAAACTAAAAAAAATCCTGTTTCTCATGTATTTAGAAATAATAGACTAAAGGAAAAGAGAAATACTCACTGAATAATATTTGTTATTAAAACTTATTTTTTTTCATCAGATCATGTTATCCTTTTGTTTTGTTTTCCATCCTTAGTCCCGTGCTATTGGTGCTGGAAACTAGGTTTGTGTTGCAGAATGTTTGGGGAGACAAAAGTTTTATTTCTTGTAGAAACAAATTTTTTGTTGAAAGAAATCAATTTCTTGTTGATCTCATAATTCCTACTAAATGACTAGTATTTTGCTGGGGAAATAGAGACCACTAGGAATTGCTGAAAACAACGTCATTTTTTAGCTCCAAGTTCTTGCCCAGGAGACTGTATATGAATGCATCTAGGCTTCCATGGAATAATTAAACAGCAATGTGCCTTAGCTTCCAAGAATAGTTTGGGGTAATTTCTGAATTCTCTGTTAATCACACGTTATCTCGTTTTTAATATAACAAAGGGTACATTTGAACAGAGTCTCTGAAACTCTTACCCTCACAGCTCCTAGCCTTAAAGTAGCATTGCCAGTTCAGGGCACTGCTAGGAGTGGAGTCACTTCAGGATAACTCTTGGGGCAGAACTTGAACTTGTTGGAGAAGTTCAGCACGTGCCCCAGCAGTTACTCACATGTATGCCAGGGAGCTGCGATGGCACCGCTGGCTGGTTCAAAGTCCAGACATGCACATTAAAGGGACTGTCACCTGCACACTTGTTTTATCAGCAGAAAAGGAGCCCCAAGTACATCAAATGCACGCTGCATTATCAATTTTTATTCCTGAAGCTGAGCAGATTTGCTGCACACCAAATACAGCTCCAATGTGAAAGACTCTGCCTTTGAAACTGACTTTATTAACACAGCTTTTTTATGCTATATTCTTTAGACTTTGAAGAAAACAGACTGAAAAGAAACATTCTTTTTGATCTTTATGATGTTCAAATCTTCCAGTGCTTGTACCTCATTACTGACTGTATCAATTCAGCCTTCTTATAAACCAGTGTTTTCTACCTAATAACTGCCTGAACTCATGAAGTTAGGCTTTTCTTCTATTTGCTTTTCAGTCTCTTCATTTATTTATATTATTTCCTTTGCTGTTAAATGTTTAACAACATACCCTGTGAATTTCTGGAGTTACTGAATTTACTGTTATTATATAATCTAAAGCCTGTAGTTTGGCTACTGACCTAAAAAGCCTTGTTAAAGTATGTAGCTACTAATAGTGCTAATAGTGAAGGCTAAACCTCATTGGAGGCAGCTAGGTTTTCTGTTACTAGTATCTCAAATTCATATATAAGCTTCAACACACTTTAACTAGGTGCTTATCTCTTAAACTCTGGTACACCGAAGGAAAAAAAAGCCTGTTATTCTGAAACAAACAAACAAATAAAACCAACAACAACAAAAAAAGGGACATATTTTAATGCTGATTTCAGTGCAAAACTTTACTAAAGGGGAAACATGATTATCTTTAGCCTCTCCTCACATGGTTCCTGGAAGGAGCCTTGCTTTGGTGGCCTTCTGCTGAACTTGATCCTGTGTATCAATCTAGTTTATCTTGTAATAGGGGTCCCAAAACTGGACACAGCAATATGGATGTGGCCTAACTTCTCAGTTCCCAACCTGTAATGTTGCAAGATGTTCTTCCTGACAAGGTGCAGGACTTTGCATTTGTCTTTGTTGAATTTTGCTAGGTTTCTGCTGGCTCGTTCCTCCAGCCTGGCTAAGTCCCTCAACAGCAGCCCTGTCCTTGACCATGTTGATTGGGACCCCTGGAGTCACCTGCAAAGCTGACTTTGTTGCCTCCTTCAGACTGTACATAAAGATGTCAAAACAGGACAGACTCTGCTATAAATCCCTGCGCCATACTGCTCTTGCACAAGCATTCAGGTATAGTATGGCCACTACCCTCTGAGCCCCACCACCCAACCAGTTTTTTACCTTTGCTGTTCTCCATCCATCCAGGTTTTTAAAGCCCTAAGTATGACACACAAATATTGTGGGAGACAGTGTAAAAGATCTTGCAAAAGTCAAAGTAAATGACATCCACCATTTTTGCTTCATTCATAAATCCAGTCATTTTAGCATAGCAATCAGGTTGGTCAAGCATGTTTTGCACTGGGTAACCCTCTCCTTTGGGTTCCCAGGAATGGGTTCTCAGAGGACTCGCCTTATGATTTTGTCAGGGACATTGTCAGGACTTGTCACCTGCCACTGTCCTGAGCTCCTCTGCCACAGCATCTTGAACTTCACTGTTTCATGGTTACTAATAGCCAAAGCTGCCATTGATTATTACATCTCCCACTAATTTTTGCTGTTAGTTCATAGCAGGTCCAGGTGTGTATCAGTCTTCATTGTGGGCCCATCTCGTACTTGAGAAGTTACCCCTGAAAAGCACCAGAAGTCTTGTTGTCTGTTTGTCTCCTGCCTTGCTGCCCATCTAGAAGATGACAGAGAGGTTAAAGCCTACCATAAAAGCCAGAATCTGTGATCAGAAACATCTTTGAGTTGTTTAAAGGAGGCTTCCTTCACTTCCTCACCCTGATCAGGGAGCCTGTAATAACAAGCTACCAAAAAATCTCCCACACCAGCCCCTCCTCTGATCTTTACCCCCAAACTCTCCATCATCCATCCACCCACCCATCCATCCATCCATCCATCCCAAGGGAGACCTCCATATATCCACATTGTTCCTTGCACAGAGGACAACCCCTCTTCTTCATCTCCCCTAACCATCTTTCCTGGTGAAAAGGTTATTTTACCTTGTTTCTGACTTATTTTCAAAACAGCAACACTAAAGTGCAGTTAAAATTTCAATCAACACTAGAAAAAATTAATTTAATGACTTCATTTGTCTCACTGGGCCTTGAGAGTCTCAAGTCAATATTTCAAAACAAAGCACACAGCACAATGCTTTATGATTTCTTGGGGTTTTTTGCCACCTTATTACACCAAATGGCAATTACTTGATTTTACGTTACAGGCCAGTGAGGCAAATGGATAGACATATTATTAAAAGAGTTGGGAAAATGTAGTATCTATAGTAATAATGAAAAAAACCCCAAAGCCAAGAACTACTTTGTATGCTTAAAATGAACTGATTATCTGTGGGTAGTCCACAAATAAAAAGCTATCCTGAGCAGACTGTAAAATTCCATAGCTACATCACTTATTTGTGATGAGCTTCAACTGCCACAGAAGCATCAAACACTGCCCTTGGATGGAAATCTTGGAGCAGATTAAATAAACTCCTGCTCTGATCAAGTACAAGACATCTTACATTTCTATATTTTATTTCCAAGTTGCCAAGGAAGTTGTATGCAATTGGTTAGAAGAATCATCCTCGAGGTGCTTTCTATGTGATCTGTTTCCATGACTACCATGCTTTTTAATAATATGTTTTCACAGCTCTGTACAGTAGCTGGGTATATGTAATACAGATACATTAGCTGGCTAAATAGTATTTGATGAAATAGATAAATCAATACAATTGATGAGGGAGATTACATTGCACTGAAGAAAAATCAGGTTAATACAGCAACTGCTGAGGTAGCAATTCTTGATTTATACTAGTGAAATTAGCTTAGAATCTGATTTTGTCTCCTCGGTGGCTTCATTGACTTGTCTAGGGTGAGAACTTTAGAAGTCCCATCTTTTATTACTTTTTGCTTTGTTGCACAATAGATAAAAATCTGCTTTAGTTGCATGTAACTGCTTTCTGAAACTTCTTGTCATAACTTATTCATCATTGCGCATTAGTTATATTTATGAGGACACTCAAATTGAGTCACTCCATACTTTAAACATTATGTTAAAAATCCCTTGGCATTTGAATGACAAGAAAATATGTATGAATTCAGAAGCTTATTTTTCTTTATTTGAATTGTAATGCCATCTGCCAAAACTCTCTCTCAGTATGGTTCTGTGACAGCATCAGAAAGGAACTGTGCATAAGAAGCAGGTGTGCAGTCTTTTGTTAATCCACCAGATTTTACTGCATTTGTAAGGGCACTTTGCAAATGTACTGTCCAATTAATACACCGATTTGTGACAATGACAAAATAATCAGGTTTCTAAGTTGCTTTTCCTTCAGGAGTTTTAACTGCATAGGATAATAATAGGACAGTTAAGATCTACCCATGTTTTCTTCATCTTTTAATGCTCAGTAATGTTGGCATGTAAATAACATGGTACAGGAGGAAGGAAAAAAAAGGAGTGCAAAGTAGTACTTTCATGTTTGTAATCAGTATTTTTTATTTTTATGCTCTGCAATGTCATGAAAACTGGCAACACACATATTTTTCACCCCTTTTTTCCCTTCTTTCTTTCTTTTCAGTCTAAAACCTTCCTAAAGGTGAATAGAGCAGTAACCCAAACACCAAAGAAAAGGCTAAAAGGGTAATGTGTTAGAAGGATAGGGTGGGATGGGACAGAGGGATGGAGAAAAACAAAGGGCAAGCAGTATTTCATCTGTCTTGTTTATTGGCAAGCATCTCCAAAACCCTTTAGGTTCTTTTCCCAAAGAAAAAAGCCCTTTACTTCTCCCAAGAAAACTCAGATCTCCTTCAAAGACAAGTAGCAGTCTATTCCTAATTGTCCCTAAACCTAGTAGACTTTTACCGAAAGAACTTGTTCCTGCCCCTGCCTCCTTCTTGAGATTCCTTCTTTCCAGTCTCTACCAGTGACACAGACACTCTGAATTCTGATGGGATGGAGCACCTCTACTGCTGTATCTAAACCCGAATCTTTCCCATTCCCAGAACTTCTGAGGGGAATAAGATTATAAAGATGACAAAAAGACTCGCGGCTATCTCAGAAAAAACATATCTACAACAGTTAATGTAAGAAGATAGGTCACTTTTTTAATTCATGTGCAACAATAGCCTATTTGTATAAGTCAGGGGACTTTCAGGTTACTCAGTCATACAACTAGCTTTGTCATAAGCATCAGTCCAGAGAAATGAGGTATCTGACTTTCATGAAATTGCTATACGTCATTTTGGAATTAGCAACTGATCTACTTGAGTTATTCCAACAGGAAGTAACCTTTTCTACAGTGTATGTCCTTGCTTTGTACCATCTGGTACAGTTTTGATTCCTGCACAAGTATTATAGTAATTATTTTAATGAAAGTAATTACTTTTAATTGTGTTTGTACTTAATGGTTGATGGTAGGTCTCCAAATAAAAGCTGTACAAACTGAGTGACATAATAAACAAATCTACAATTTCAGCTCCTCATAGAATCATAGAATCATTTAGGTTGGAAGAGACCCTTGGGATCATCAAGTCCAACCATCAGCCCTACTCTACAAGTTCTCCCCTACACCAGATCCCTCAACACCACATCTAATCTACTCTTAAACACAGTCAGGGATGGTGACTCCACCACCTCCCTGGGCAGCCCATTCCACTGACTGACCACTCTCTCTGTGAAAAACTTTTTCCTAATGTCCAGCCTAAACCTACCCTGCTGCAGCTTGCAGCCATTCCCTCTTGTTCTGTCGCTAATTGCCCATGAGAAGAGACCAGCACCAACCTCTCTACAATGTCCTTTCAAGCAGTTGTAGAGAGTGATGAGGTCTCCCCTCAGCCTCCTCTTCCTCAAACTCAACAATCCCAACTCCCTCAATCGATCCTCATAAGCCTTATCCTCGAATCTTGCATCGGGATCTCATTTCAGGCCAGCTTTGCCTGAGTCCATTTTATACCTTTCTAATTCCTCAGTCAACCAGCTTAGAAGTAATCAGATACAGGCATACAAAGGCCTGCCTTTTACAGACTGACCTAGGGATACTTGATTGAAATTTTGGGGGGATTTATCCTTCTGGCCCACGAGAACAGTTCAGACTGGGTGTTTAGGCTGGGTTACATCAACATCAGCACACCTTATAGAGAAGGCGCAGTAAGAAGGGCAGCAGCATGACCTTACTGACCAGGGCCTTCCAAAAAATATATGTACGAGGGCCTAAAAGAAAATATAAAAACTACCGTTCAACCAAAGCTGTCCCTAAATCAGTAGAAAGGAGCTGAGGGTTTCAGACAAATAAACTGGAGAAATTGCAAGCAGGAGAAATGGAGAGAGAAATTAGGCTGTGGCAAATATGTTTTTTAAGATTGATTTTGCTGTCATTGTCTGTAACTAAGCATAACCAGGGAAGAGCAAATAGGCACAGAACAACTTTTAGTGGCTGATTGTATTTCTTTTTATCCATTTGCAGTCTCCATAAAACTTAATAAACTCTACTGGCCAACTGCAGGCAGAGCTCAGAGGATGAGAATTTTATTGGGACATCTTTGCTGGACAGACATAAAGACTATAATTATTACCTTAAAGTCAAGCAGAGCTGGAAGTGAGTCAATTTTACATCTCTCTCAATAGACACTCCTGAAACTGTAACTGTAATGCTTGCTTTGTACTGCTGCAACATTTAATGTTGGGATTACCTATATAATTTCAGATGCAGAAGAAGGGGCTAAATTAAGTTTGTTTGTAATTTATGATATATTCACTGCGTGCACTAATCAACAGCTAGTTATGTTTTTCTTGGGTGAACTTTATTTTGAGGAAAATGTTATATGCCTACAGTGTGCTCAGTTCCTAAGTTTGCCTTCTGTGCTGAGCTGCAGTCAGGATTTGTGGATTTAAACTAGTGTCTATTTTTTTCTTTGATATGTAATTAGGTGTTTGCATTTTACAGGCTTGGTTCACATCTGGTTCACTGGTCTGTTCTCACATAAAAAGATTTCTGTGTCATGGGACAAATAAGCCTCCAATCTTTTATAAAAAGCCTTACAAATGCAGAGAATTGAATGCTACATGCATTTTAGGTGCATATTTTTCTCTGCTCCACTGACAAAGTCAGTTGTGCAACTGCCATGTTTGTAAAATGGTTGGCTCTGAAGCACTTGCAACACCTGTGGCAGAGGCAGCCTCTGCCAGCCTTTTACTACACAGTGAAATGATAAAAATGTATTAGTTTTCCACTTTGCAGTTGCAGCCCTAATTACACAATGCAGCTGGTGCTGCAGGAAATTCCATGTTGTTTAACAGTAAAGGAATTTAAGTGGAAGGAGTGGAGACAGCTGATTTGCAACTGCCTTTTTAAGTTCTTTTTTCTTTCTGCCATTGTGAAATCGAGTAGATGATGAGAAAGGGCAAAGGACAAGGAGAGCACAAAAGATGGGTGGAACTGAGTGAGAGAAAGCACCTGTGTGACAGTGAGGGGAGGAAAATAAGCTGGCATGAATGGCACATATTGCCCACATATAATGGGTAAATATTGCTTGGACTGGCCCTGAAATTGCTCATGTTCCTCCATATCTTCTCTGGTTCTTTATTTGTCAATCTCTTCTCTTTTTCCAGTTCCATTTGCTCCATTTTTCTCCTTTTTAAATTTTATTTTAGCTTCCTTTCTCCTTTTTTTTTTTTTTCCTTTGAAATTTAGTCAGTAACAAACAGGATACCTTTTGGTTTCCTAAAAGAGATGGAAGACAATGGTATTTCCTGCAAGTTGAAAAAGGAATAAATGCTCATGCAATTTGTGTCATGCAGCCTAAAAAGGGAGAATGTTTATATTTATAACGTCTGAGCTTATAGAAGCTGAGTCTGGATACCTGTTTCAAGTTTGAAAGAGAATGGAGATTGTATAGTATGCTTTTATAATCATGAGCTTGCTGCTCCTTTAAAAGACAAAACCCCCTGTGATATGAACATGTAACTCACCAGTGAGTGCTTAGTATGACAAGGTTTTTATAAAATTAAAACTTATTTAGACATCAAACTGAGGTTCTCCTGAGAATATTTGCATTTGCTTGTCTTCCTTTCATAAAGGTAATCAATGCCACTCAGCTGTTTTAGGACCACAACTGTGAACAGAAGTATGGGTTGCACCAGGTCTATCAATTTTAGAGTGTCCCAAAGAGTCTGAAATTGGAAACAGTCATTATTTGCTCAGATTTGCAGTACCCCACATTCTTATGATAAGTATGACAGTATCTGCTTACCTCAAAAACCATGGGAACCTCTTCATCAACTGCAACCTTACAAGCATCAAGGTCATTCTCATGTCTCTTCAGAACAGGGCAATTGGGGTCAAACAGTATCTGTGAGCTAAACTCTGCCCACTGGTCAATTTGCAGGTCAGACTTCTGCTGTTCAGATGTTACCAAGGTTCTTAAATTATTTAATAAAGTGAACCAAGATGCCAGCTACTCACTGCAATCCATCACCAGCATCCTCATCCACAGTTAGTTATGACAGCAAGCAGAAAATCACATTGAAATAGCCAATGAATGTAATGAAAAATATTGTATTAGTATTTAAGTCCTGGTAATGTGGAAAAATTCTTAACCAACTCTCAACCTTGTCTGTTCACACAACAAAATTCTGCTACAGCACCTTCTTTGCTGTAGCAAAAGTCATTCACTGCAACCAAACAAGAAATAACACCACTTCACTGCTCCAACTATCCTTGTATGATGGGTCTTATATTCAGACCTGTTCATGTTCCTGCTCTTTTTAACTAGTATTCCTATGAAAATTTTGCCATCTCCTTTTGGAATCTTTCTTTTAACTGGTAATAGGAAGAGGATTATTTATTTTTGTTCCAACAGAAAACATTAGAAAAATATTTATAAACTGTTTTGCTGTGGTTGATGACTGTGCTGTTCCGTCTAGTCACATTACCCCTCATGAGAAGAAGTTCTTAATAAAGTGATGCAGAACAAACAACTTTGGTATAGATATTGTTAGGTTTTCTGCAAGTCAAGGTTACACTAATAAGCCAAAGCCTTTCTTTCATATCACTGTGCAAACTCAAGATAATCTGGGTAATTCTCCAGGAATGAAAGAGACAGAATATTTAGCATGGCAGAAGGGCTGAGGAAATACAGACATACATCATGTGGAAGTCACCATGGTAGAAACACTTCTGCGCATGGACACAGGAATTTGCCTCTACCGTTTGCAGTAACTTTCTGGCCCTGTGTGGTCTTTGCACCGATGTGCTGCCCAGCTCTGGTGGGACTCAGCTCTGGACAGGCTGCTGCCCCCAGCACAGATTCCTTCCCTCCCAAAGAACATGCACCAGTTTTACTCCCTCAGAGGAAGCAGCAGGGTTTAATATGTGGCAACTGTCCACTATCCACTGCCGTATCTTAGAAAACAAAAACTCTTGACAGCAGATTTTTTTCCTGGCTTATTTTAGCTAATCTAATGGTCAGGAGGAGATAAATCCTTAAGATACACTATTGCTCTTGCCACATAAGTAGGCTTGCCCGCTTATCTGCTTAATTTTTGATAAATTGATAAGCATTTATGTTGCTAAGGATAATTAAAGACTGTGACAATAAAAGGAAAAAATATAATAAAACCCAAAATGTGGGACATAAGCACTTGATCTTTTGAGAATAAAATATTGCATTAAGGACAGTGAAAATTCATTCAATTACTGTGATATGAATGGTCTTGAGATGCCAAATATGAATACAAAATTCAATTTTTCATCTATCTAAAAGTGAGTGTATGTCTACGGTCTTTCATTTAGGCTCACATCTAATGCAAATCACATTAAGTAGAAAAAAACTTTTGGAAGAAAGAAAAAAGAGCAGAATAAAATGTATAAATTTCCCCCCTCTCCACCAAAATAAGACCTTCATCTATTAAGGACAGCACACAAAGGCCCTCAATATTTTCCCTAGATCATTTTTTTAGCTCTGTGTTACATATTTTTTTATTATTATTATTATTATTTTTTAAATTTATGATAATTTTTGAGTTATCTAGAGGATGAAAATAGGAATCTCTGCTGAAGGTTCTTCTTTTAGCATTTTATGTTCCTTCCAAAAAGATATAACCTAATTAAATGAACAATACAATGAAGCAAATGTGCATAAGCAGGCTTTGAAAACAACAACGTGTAATTTTCAATTAGGATGGTCTCCTTTGTGCTGTCCATTCCAAATCATCCAGTAGACTGACAACATGTACAAACCATTTTTCACATTTGCCAAAGAAAATACCTTGTAACTCCATTGGTATGCAGTTGATGCAAGATGAAAATTATCAAAATAACAAAACCAGACAGTGTTGCCATATGTTCCAGTACAGAAGCAAATTATAGTACATTAACACCCCATCACTATCGTATCAAAAAAGGCTGCAAAGATAAATGTTCCTTAAAAAAATCTATCAAAGAATTAAAATATGTATAAGGTAATAGATTTAAATTAATTTTTTTCTTATTTTTCCTTCAACGTTCCTTCCCCCTTTCTTCCCATTATTACTATTTTTACAGATTCTCTCATTATTTTCTTTTACTATCAGAGATCTTGATGTTCTCTTTGACCAGTAGCTCCAAGTATATTTTTCTTACAATTAAATCTTTGAGGAGCTATGATTTGAATAGTTCAAGAAAGTGTAAGCTTCTTATGTCTGATATATCAAAAAACCTAGCCCACATATTAGTAGTCCTCAGAGCCTCAAATTGTAGTGTTATATATGCTGGTCTGTCAAAATCCCTTTTTTTTTTGGTCAATGTGAAATATACAACTTGCCTAATTTAGTGTTTTAATAAAAGTCTAGGTTTTCTCATTTCAACCCCATTTCCTTTTCCCATCAGAATTTATTTCCACTTGAAAGAAATCTGGGATTAAGGCAGACTGTGCTTTAGTTTTCTATAGGTCTTGTTATGCATGGGTATTATTCCAGAATAACAGTCTTTTACCAGGTTAACCTTCAGCTGAATAATGAGCACTTAACACATGCACAAGGATGGAATGTTAAAAATGAGCTAGAAATATGAAAAGGATGAAATGTCCTTTTATTCAAGGTTCTGCTATCAGACTGTAGAGATCTAGATTCTTCAGTTTCCCTTTCATCTTTGGAGAAGGGATAATTACGTCTATACTAGCAATTACGTTAAAAACTCCAATAGAATTGAAGTCTTCAGTAGAAATGAAGGGGGGTTTGAGCAACATGATCTCGTGAAAAAAGTGTCCCTGTTCATGGCAAGAGTGTTGGACTAGATGATCTTCGAAGGTCCCTTCCAACTCAAATCATTCTATGATCGTATGATTCTAAGGATAAGTGGTAGCATGAATGATTATGGCATGTAGGAATAATGTAGGAATGACGTGTGGACAACTTGTCACCAGGAGTTCCACTTTTCCTACAGGTCAGTTACTATTCTTCTTTTATTGCTGCTCTCCCTCCATCTCTTTTCTCTCCGTCACTGTTAAGAGATCCTTTTTCCAGATCCCCAGATCCATCCTCATTATTCTCCCCACAAATGTACTCTATTTTTTTTTAAATAAAAGTTTCTTTATGTGTTATCTCTAATAATTTGGATTGATTCACCCTGAATTAGCATTGAAAATTAATCAGAAATCTTAAAACGTGTTGTGAATTCCACAAGATTTGTCAAAAAGAGGCTTTTCCCAGGACCACTAGTTTTTGATGATCATGTAGGTGGGCTTCTTAGTCCAGCAAAGTGTGATTGTCACTTCTTTCTTGAAGCAGATAAATAATATATTAGTAATTTATATGGCATTCTTCCATTGAAGTAATGATATTAGAACATCCCTAAGGTCTGAGGCACTAATCTAGCATGCAGTGTGCAAAACCTGACTGGATTGACAACCAGTTTTCTAGTGAGGGGAGGAGGGCTCTTTACGGACTCCTTAGGGAGGACCGGCTGGGAAGACAAGTGGAGTTGGCCTTTATGTGAGCTGGAACTCACAGAGGTCTGCCTGGGGATAGATGAGGAGACAACTGAGAGCTTAAGGGTGAGGATTAAACAGAAGACAGGTAGTCAGTGTCTGCTATAGCCTGCTTGGATGGGAAGAATAAGTAGATGAGACCCTCTACAGAAAGACAGGAGCAGCCCCACATTTGCACACTCTGGTCCTCATGGGGTACTTTAACCACCACAATATCTGCTGGAAGGACAACACAGCAGAGGTTCTTGAAGTGCATCAACAACTTTCTCACCCAACTGATAGCAGAGCCAAAGAGAAGAGGTGGTCTGCTGGACATCATACTCACCAAGGAGGGACTTGTTGGGGATGTGAAAGTCAAAGGCAGCATTGGCTGCAGTGACCATGAGATGGCAGAATTCAAAGGTCATTTCCAATCTCAACCATTCTGCGATTCTGGTAGGGCAGAAGACATTGACTGACAACATCTACAAGCCCTTAAGTAGTCTAAATACTTGGATTATGATTTGCCAAAAGTAGCAAAAAATACATGCTTAAAGCACTGCAGAGAAACAAATGCAAGAAAGACAATGCAAGTGCACTGTCCTGGTATGAGGTAAAACAGAGTCAATTTTCAGTAATTTTACTTTTTGACTCTCTTCTGACTAGCTGTACTGACAAATTAATGATGTATTTTTCAGACAATGTCTGCTTCTAGCAGGTAACACCTGATGATTATAGGGAATATCAAGGAATGGTATGCTGAGAGTCTTTTGCATATACTTATGCTATAACAACCAAGGCCAGATAACTTTGTTGTGTGCCATGCTGGATGGTTGGAAGCCATAGAGTATTGACAGGTCACACCTGTGGGTCAAGACAGGTAACCCAAAACTGACCAACAGGTTATTCCATCCCTTCTGCATCATGCTCAGTATAAAAGCTAAAAAAGATAAAGGGGTAGGCTCTTTCTTCAATGGCTGGTAATTGAGGAGGACTCTGTCTGCTTTTGATTTTGATCTGTGTGTTCCTGAATCCAGT
>VZTM01031256.1:6933-30244 GCA_013400555.1 Jacana jacana
AAACACATTAAGGAAAGCCATCAAGAAGTACAGAACCCGGTATTTTTTTTTTTTTTTTTAAACTGTGCTTTATTTAGGGCTAAGCTGGAAAGCGTCATTCAATAATTACAGAAGATTACAAGGAGTTTTAGGGAATTGAGAGTGAAAGAGCAGTTGTATGGAACTGCAGCTGCATTACACATCTGTACTTCCTAGCTGTGGGCTCAGTCTGGCTGTCCTTACTCAAGCAAAATACCCGCTACAGCCCAGTGGGAGTTCTGATAGAGTAAGGACTGTAAGATCAGGCCCAATAGGGAATTAAAAGTAAAATAAAAAAAGGAAAGAAAAGATAGAAAGAGAAAAGAAAGTTTGAGAAAATAATAAGAAAAAACCCAAGAACTTTAAAAAAGAGTAAAAGCAAATAAAGAATCAGAAACAATTATCACACTGCTCAAGCGATGAAAACGAGTAATGATGATGTAAAGTTTGATGATGCGAAGTGAGAATAATGTAAATCAAGTTTTAAGATTGTGAAAATAAACTCTAATAAATATGATATACTTAAAAATGTGTGTTCTTAAATATTTCATTGTTTTTTTTCTGTCAGATTTTTAATGTCTTATCTTTTAACTGTTCTAAATACCAAATATAAATATCATATTTCATTAAATAGTTTTCCTTGTTTTTCTCTATCATTACAGAGCAGATCATGGAGACATAAAGCCTTTAGCTGTGTTTTGTTGTTTAAGTTAGAACTACAGTCTGAAAAAAAGACAGCTGTTTATNAGCGTGAAATCAAACAACAGGCTTCAAATGGGAGCTGCAATGACTCTAATTTGTATGTACCGTTATTTGATCTTCTAACCTACTAGGTTTAAGGTAAACCACAGTGGAATATCAAGCAGACATTAAATGAAACAGTGTCATTAATTCAATCCAATGAGATACGTTTTATATAACAAAGGGATTTGTTCTGATACTCAAACAATGTATATTAATGAAAGAGTCGAAATAGATTCATTTTGTTCTCAAAGCAAACACATTAAGGAAAGCCATCAAGAAGTACAGAACACGGTATTATTTTTTTTTTTTTTAAACTGTGCTTTATTTAGGGCTAAGCTGGAAAGCGTCATTCAATAATTACAGAAGATTACAAGGAGTTTTAGGGAATTGAGAGTGAAAGAGCAGTTGTATGGAACTGCAGCTGCATTACACATCTGTACTTCCTAGCTGTGGGCTCAGTCTGGCTGTCCTTACTCAAGCAAAATACCCGCTACAGCCCAGTGGGAGTTCTGATAGAGTAAGGACTGTAAGATCAGGCCCAATAGGGAATTAAAATTAGAATAAAAAAATTAAAAAAAAAAAAAAAAGAAAGAGAAAGGAAGAAAGTTTGAGATAAAAAATACTAAGAAAAACAAACAAGAGCATTAAACTGGAGTAAAACCAAACAAAGAATCAGAAGCAATCATCACACTCCTCAGTTGATGCAAACAAGTGTGAGAATGATGTAAATCAAGTTTTAAGACTGTGAAAATAAATTATAATAAATATGATATACTTTAAAATATATGTGTTCTTAAATAATTCATTGTTTTTTCTGAGTCAGATTTTTTAAAGCAATGTCTTATTTTTTAACTGCTCTAAAGTCATTTACCAAAGATAAATATCGTGCTTTCATTAAATAGTTTTCCTTGTTTTTTCTCTATCATTACAATTAAAAGTCCTACAAAATATGCAAATTTATTTACAGAGAAACAGAGCCAGCATCTTATTTTTTTTTTTTTTTAAACATCCCCCTGTTTTTCAAAATTCCTTGTAAACAGTTTCAGAAGTTCTTCAAAGAGATTGTTTCTTCGTTTAGCTTTTGCTTTAGTTTTAGTTTTGGTTTGTTTTTGGTTTTTTTTTTGGTTTTCTTTTTAGTATTTTTTCTCTTTTTTTTAAATTTTTTTTAATTTTATTTTTTTATTTTTTAAGGTTAAGGTTCTAGGCTAACCCCTTGCCCTGAAAGTTTCTAGAGCAAATATGGAAGCTACTGAAGCATAGGATGATGGGAATTTTGCGGACAGCAGATCATGAAGACATGAAGCATTTAGCTGTGTTTTGTTGTTCAAGTTAGAACTAACGTCTGATAAAAAGACAGCTGTTTTGTATCCCATTTGCATTGTCTACAGAGTCGAGTGTTGTTTTGTTTATTGTTTTTTAATAGCTGGAATGCTTGCAGTTAAAAAAGCTGCCAAAGTAGCCATTTATCTCCTTTATCTCCTTAATAAATAACAGCATCCAACAGCAATTGGCAGAGTAGGAATTTATGCTCAATCTAAACTCTACAAAAATTACAGTTCTACAACATCTTTGTTTTTAGCATTAACGCTAACTTCTATGTAGTATTATATTTTTTTTGCTTTTTTGTGTTTTTTTTGTTTTTTTTTTTATTTTATTTTATTTTATTTTTATGTTGTCTAATTTTTTTTCTATTATATAGGTATTTTAAACTTTCTTCTTTTAAATTCTGTACAACTATTAGGATTTTAAATGGGAAGAGTTAGAAGCATTTACAAACCTTTCTTTGTTTTCCATTTAATATCAACCATCTTTCCTTTCTCTTCTCTATGCCTTTTTATGTATTTATTTATGTATTTATTTATTTAATTTTTTGCTTTTCATAGATATCCATCTTACTAGCTTTAACAGCACAATCCTTACCTATTATACAGAAAACCATATGAAAGCTTCATAGACTCTAATTAATGTATAACCAAAGAACCTCCCAAAGTATCAAAGAACTATTATCTTGCCGTTTTAAAAGCCTTTAAGCATTATTATTTTTTTTTTTTTTAATTTTACATATTTCATATAATTGCTCTCAAAAACTGTTTTAGGAACAGCTCAGAGAAAAGGAAAGAACCTCCGTATTTTACATACAGCTACAAGTCTGCGGTAAAAAGTTTTGTCCTTTGGTCCCTATATAGCTAAGGAATGACAGATAAAGATGCTCAGTGACTGTTACCATGGGTCAGGCATGGTAACCGCATCCTTGGTGGCAAACAGGCACTCCTTTGTCAGTATCCAGGTTTGCATCTCCTGTTTGAAGAAAAGCCGCTGTGGTGATATCAATGTCTCTTCAAAAATCCTGGTTGATCTTGTTCCTGTTCTGATTTTACTTATGTGTTTGTTTTCAAGCGCAAGTCCTTCGAAGTCAGCAGATGTGATACTTTTCTTGAAGAAATGTTACAGTCTAAACAATCAAAGAGAGAATAATTCTGAAGTCTTCAGCTTGATTGATATTTGCTGATATGTCAAAGGTGTAATCCAACAGTTCCCGTTTTTTTTTAATATATATATACTTTTTTTTTTTTTTTCTAAATGTGGCCCATTCAGCTGCTGCCCTAAAAAAATGAAGAAGATCATTGCAAATTAAATCAAAAAGAGGAGGGGGAAGTAGGGAAGGTGGGGGTATTTGGAACTAGGGGAAAAAGACCTAAAAATGAAATAGAAATTAAAAATAGGCCTGTTCTTTTGGGCCCAATCCTGCTCCTGTTGAAAGTAATGGCTGTTTTCTTCTCCCTTCAATTGGGCAGGATGGGGCTTCTGGTTTGGTGTTTTGCTTTTGGAATCATTGGCTCTGATTCTGCTCCCACTCAATGTCAACAGAAAGATTCCCCTTGACTTCAGTGAGAACTGGATCAAATCCAAAGTGAGCAAGGTAGTCACGATCATGATAGAGAAAAATAAAATTGTTCCTATTAATGATAATAAATCAAAATAGTATTAGGGCATGTCTACGTAAATCTGTATCGCTATGTATGTGCAGATAAACACATTTTAATTATTTTTAAGTGCCACTTTACAATGCCAGATCACAATCTTGCTTGGCGGGCCTTTGTAGTGTGAAAGGCATTGAGAAAGAATTGTTCTACATTTTAATGGGGTGCCATCTATGACAGTGTATGAGCTTTCTGTGGAGACACAGCTGCCACTAACATCTACTCCTTTGTGAATGTCAGAAAGTAGGACTTTGAACAGGCAATTTATAGGAGGTTAAACAAAAAAAAAGACTCTTAGAATAAACTTTTTGAAAAAAAAAATGTAAAGCTAACATTTCTTAAATAAAAAACTTATTTAAAAAAAATGTAATCATGATCCGACTAGGCTTGACATTTAAGTAGGATGCTTAATCATTAAGGATTAGCTCTTATCTCTTTCTAGCAAGCAGGTTCTTCTTATACACTCGGTGATTTATTACATCAAGAAACTTAGAAACTGCAAAAGGTCCACTCTGGTGGAAAAGTGTCATGCGGAATATCAATCCATGCTGGCAGGTTTTCACACTGTTGGTTCAACAAACAGCAAACCGTACACAGCAGTCTAAACAATTACAACACCAAAAATAATAATAGAATAAAAAAATAAAAAACACTCGTCAAGGACCCTTTTTCAGTTGTAAACAAAAAGANATTATCTGGAGTTATAACAATCCCATTTTTTCTAAAGAATTAGGAATCCATCTTTTTTTTTTCCTTCTATGTGACATCTAAAGAAGCATAAAACGCTGACGAGAAATCAAACGACAAATAAAGAAACCACTGCAAGCACCAAAAACGAAACGAAAATGAGCACAGCAAAAAATTGTGGCAGCACAAAGTNCTGTAATACGGAACCTTAGAATTAGGAATTCTTGAAAAGACATACAATGAGGCTTTTCTTGGGGTTGCTTTTTTTTTTGGATTGCTACAGTTTTCAAACTACTGTTACTATCATTACTCTTTTTTNAAGGCACATGTGATCATGACTGGCCAATCATCAACTGATACAACATCCAAGAAAAATGCTTCAATCACGGCACCTGCACGAAACTTGACGGCATGTCATGCAACCAATTCTTAGCTTGTTACATGACGCCATCATGTCACACTTTCAACTTCGAGTTGATTTGAACTTACGGCCTGGGGGACTGTATTCTCCACTTTCATGTCATTACGTGAACTTTTTTCCTAGCTCAGCGCGAGACTGTGGTGGATTTGACTGGCTCTTGGTTGGTTTTGTTGGAATTTGATTGAATGACAAAAGAAGAAAAGATTTTTTTTATATATATATATTTATATATAGTGTGGAAAAAGGGAAAGGTGGGGAAAGAAGATATATATAAAAATAATAATTAAAAAAAGTTACAAACACAGCATCAGTCAAAAAGATCTAATGGAAATATTTGCCATTAAACTATAGAAAATGAAACAAGAAGGAAAGCAAAACGAACTAACTAAACAGAAAGAAAAGAAAGGAAGAAGAAAAGAAAGAAAGGAAGAAAAGTAGGATGGAGGAGGCCTAGCCAGAGACACACACGTAAAACACACACTTAAATGTAGACACACAGTCAACAGTGAACATTAACAGAACGTTATGCAGCAGCTGTTGAGGAGAGCATGCACTGAATGAATGAGCGCAGACACAGATTGGTTTGCAAAGTCTGGAAAATAAATACATTTGCTGCCAACCAGAATGCTTTTGTTAGCACCGGCCTTTCCCGCACCACCCCCAGCATCCTGAGCTTCGCTGGATAGTTAGCCAAAGTCCTCCAGGAGCCTTTCCGTTTCCTCAGATGGACTCTGGAGCAGGTACCGCTCTAATTTGATTGCAACCCATGTTTAAAATCATGGGGTAGTAATAGACCAAGAACTGCTTTGGCTATTGAGAATAGAAGTAATATTAAAAAAAAACCACAACCAAAATCAAACAACCAAACAAACAAGAAAGAAAAACAACAAAAAAAGAAAAACAGCTACTGTTGCATGTTGCATGTCCAATTAGTGGTTCACAGGACAGCGGGCTCTGAAACACAGCAATGCTGGTATGGTGTGGGAAGCAGACTTGTAGGAGGACTCGGATGGTACGATGGTCCCTAAATCAGCATCATTAAAAGAAGGACATTTACTCTTTTGGCATTTGGCTCTGGCCTGAATATAAAAAATAATGGAAAAAAGCAGAGTGAAGAGAAGAGAAGAGGGAAAAGGGAAACAGGGAGGGAAAGAGAAAGGAGAGTGGGAGGGGGAGGGAAAAGGGAAAAAGGAAAGGGGAAAGTGAAAGTGNAAGGTGAGGGGAAAGGTGAGGGGGAATGGGGAGGGGAAAGGTTAGGGGGAATGGGAAGGGGAAAGGGAAAGGGAAAGGCAAAGGGAGAAAAGGAGGGGAAGGGGAAAGGGAAGGGGAAGGGAAAAAAGAAGAAAAAATAGAAGAAGAAAAAAAAGAAAAAAAGACAAAAAGTATAAAAGAGGAAAATGAAAAAGTAGAAAAAGAAAAATAGAGAAATAGAAAAATAAATAAAAAAAGAAACTACCTGGGGCTGGGATTTCCCGAAACACCCTGTTCCTTTCCTATGAAGGAAACATTCCCTTATTGTCCCAGGGAGTTTTGCCTCGGTAAACACCAAGAATGACTGCACACAATGATACACTTGTCTCAGTCAGCAGGTCCGCTACCTGTTCTTCATGTATTCCCTTTCTATCCCCTGGCAGGGCTCATATCTCTCCTCCCAGCCTATTTCTGAAAAGTCACTGCACATGACTGCAAATTCACCTTTCATTTGGGTGTCACAAGAGTACTGTTGGCAGTTCTCACCCTGAAGTTATGCATGCTGGCATTTTTATTTTTCTTTTCTACTGTTTCTATATTTTTTTTGAACTGAAATGTGCTTTCTGGCTAGAGTGGTTATGCTCAGCTGACAAGAGACGATGCTGAACTAAGCCCCTGATCAGAGTACTGGCTTCAGCTCCACACATTTCCTGCAGCTGTCTGCTGTCTTGGTTGGAGCTGACTCCTTCTTGATTGTCCGGCCCTAATACCCTGTCCTTTGATCTACTGGAATTGTCAACCTGAGCTTGCCAGAGTATGAGTGAAGGCAACCAACTAGTATCCCCAAGGCAGATGCAATATTGGGTTTACAATTATTTCACAAGCCAAGAGAGATAAAATTGTCTTTTTGAAGATGGCCAAGTGTAGAACTGCTGTCACTTGTGTCCCTTGAGTACCCAAAAGGACAAGTAGCATCAACTGTACAGGTCCAGGCTGTGCATGAAGAAGAGAAAAAAAGCCTCTAGCACCCATCTTACCCCTCAGGGCTCTCTAGCTATGTCATACTACAAGAAACAGACTAGGTGGAGGAAGAAAGCAAGCTGACAACACTATCATAGCAAGACCTGACTCTTTACCTCAGCCATGCTTGCAGCATGGGTTGAGCTTTACAGGAAAAAGGGCTAATGGGCCCTGAATGGAGCACAGAGTCAGTGGGCATGGGAGAGATATGCTGAAACAAGCAATATGTTGCTATATCCCCGGGAAGTGGCAGGAGCTCACATCTCCTGTCTGGTTGTGGAGTATGGGATGGCACCAGCTGCAGGGTTAGGGTCACTGTGGGAAATGCATATACAAATGACTGACTGTAGGCACTGGTGCATTTCCTCCTATGCTAATCCCAGGCAACCCTGAAACTGAGGAGAGGTTCTTGGATCTAACCTTGCCTGGGGCAAACACTTTGCCTTATGGGTGGAGGAGGAAGGGCCAGGTGATTCTGCCAGTTTTGGAGTGGTTACTACCATCCCTCTGCCTGTCCTCCACACATACATTCAGACACTGTGGATGTGATGCACACACACACACAAACACATATATGAACAGGTGAAAGATTAGGAATTGCTGAGGCTAAAAGAACAAAAAACGCCAAACCCTAGAAAATGTACTTTCACATGAAAGTAATTTGTCGTCATTCTGTTTGCATAACTTGGGTCTGTATTTCAAGCACCAAATGAAGCTGTCCTTCTAAAGCAGGGGTCTAGAGCACCTACCTAGCCAGTGGAGAGAAAAACCCTTAACGGTCTCTAGGGAGATATTCTGTCCACACAGCAGACGTACCTGAGTTTAGGCAAGGTTTGTAATAAGCAGTAATACATTTATGTCGATTCAATGAGTTAGATGATAAAGGCTCTCCAGTGCACAATCACTTTTTCAGGTCTCAGACTTGGTCAGACTGACTTTCCCTCTGGGGAGCTACAGAGACAAATGCCTTTCTCTGTTGACTAGGCAGAGGAGTTAGATACCTATCTTATGTGGACTGCTTCATCAGCGGCCTGAAATTGAGAGGCAAGTTAGGCATCTGTGTTAGATAGGCTGGACACCAGCCAAACTCATCTGTTTAAGAAAAGCAATTCACTTTGCTGGGAACGGGTATAAACTTTGGGTATTGCTGAAGTAAATTTGTGAGTTCAAATGTTAAGGTTATGAAGACAAGTATATACAGCCTAGTTCAGAAGTGGTGCCTTGGAGATAAAGAAGGAGCATACTTCCCAAGCAGTTACAGACTCTGCACAAGGACAGATTATGCAAAGTATTTTTGCTGCAGGTTAACACTGACCAAGAACTTGCTCCAATGACCAAGCCATAGGGAAATACATATGGTAAATGTCAATATTGCTCCAACCCATTTTCTTATTTGAACACTTAGGTGGAATCTGAGACGATTCTCCTTGAACATTGAATAGTCATTGACAATGGCTTAAAGTCTAATTGATAAGCTTCAAGACTCAGACACCTCCATATAAGCAAACCACTTGAGGCCAGTTTTAGTGGAGGCAGACATGGCTTGTAGGTCCCAATTCACTTGTCCTGTAGGACCACTCAGGATCAGACTGTGAATTGTGGCCAAAAGGAGCCTATGTCTCTCTGATGGTTATAATGAGGACCTTGGGTGACTAGCTGTGAAGGAGATAGTTATACTGTAGGTCTGTAGCATGAGTGGAAATCAATCTCAGTCAAAACCTCAGTTAGAGCAACACAATGTTAGTCAAATCCTTGCGACCTCTGCTGTCAGTAGAGTAGTCCTAGGTACACTGATACTTTTGGCACAAGAAATCTTTTAACATCAGCTTCTGACTGGACTGGGAGACTCATCTTACTGTCCATTTACCCTAAACTCTGCAAAGTTCATGGTGGTAAAGAGGAACAATGACTCTGCTGTGGTATGAATGAGACCTGAATGTGACTCTTTTACTCATCAAAGACTAGGACCATACAGTAAGTCACTTAGCCTCAATGAGCAACCCATGGAATTCTTTTGTGTGGCTGCTTTCTTTCGCTGTTTCTGCATGAGTGGTTACACCAGAAGACGATTGAGACATTTAATGGGCCATCTGTTCATACCTGCCACCCTTACTTTCTATGCACATCATCCCGTAAAGAGCAATGGTGTCCCCTGAAACTGATTCAAATTTTTCAGCTCTTCATCTATACTTCTTTTGTTGTTGCTGAGACCTGACGGCTATAAACCCAGGGCTCTGGAGATAGACTAGGCTGTACTGACAAGACTGCTCAGTCATTTTCTAAGAATGGTTTACCAGAAGACCTAGAATAAGACACTGAAGCAGCTTTGGTCCCATTTACACCACAAACCTGATGGGTAGTAATGATCTGACTCCAGGTCTGTGAACAGCAGGAAGGATTCTGCCCTGTCTCCTGCTGGTGCTAACTGCCCACTGCTAAAACTACTGCCTCCTATTCCTTTTTATTTCGACTGTGTCCTTCCTCCTAGTCCTTCTTATCCTAGTCTCCAGGAATCACCATCTCTGTCCCTTTTTCTGTGCTACCTTCATGGCAAGGAACATCTCTGCAAAGAAACTGAAAGGCCATCACTTATTCTGGCACCAAAGTGGTGCTCACACCTAAGCCTCCAATCATGGTTGAACATTGCTCATGTGCCTGCTGCTGCATATGTATGTCTATGTTTATGGAATACATGTTAGTCTCTCTTTATGCACACACATACACACACAGAGGTGTGTTTGTGAGCCCATCCAAAACTGCAGCCAGGATCCTGTCCTTCCATCTGCTGGAGCCTATGTCCAAGACCACCGATAGCAAGGCAGTGGAGATGTTTTTTGCTACAGGTGACAGATCTTTACAGCTATTGCCTCTGAGTCTAATCAATATTCTTAAGATTCCAACCTGTGTTTTTCTTCCCTGCCTTTCCTCTTGTTTCTATAGCAATTTCTCTTTCTTCTTTATGCCCCTGCACCAACTTTCTTCCAATGCTGGATGGATCTGCTTTTCCTCTGCCTCATCTCTGCTCTTCACTGTACCACGATATCAACCCGCACAGATCTCCGTGTCCTTGACTCCTGGCTGGACTGCCAAGTGGATGCAGAGGAAGGAGGTAGGGATCTCCAAAACAGGCTCCATCCATGTGACAACCTCTGCTAAGGCTGTTCTGGGTAGTCCAGGTTTAGGAGCCCAAAATATCTTAGAGTGGGAAAGACAGTGCCATCAAGGAGACTTTGCATCCATGCTGGAATTAAATTAATCATTTGCAGTAGAAATCAATGCATTTGCCTGGACTCTTGGGGTGCTATTTTTAGGAAGAAAAAGACCCCCAAAAAAACAATAAAGAAAGAGAGTTTTTTTGTCAGATGCTTCAGTTCTAACTTCTGAGGATTAAAAAGGAGGCGGCTGGTTTATATGAATCTTTATATACGTGAAGAGGCACACATACATATCATACATATGTATGTACAGAGGTACTATATATACATACATATCAACAGAGACAGTTACACATACACAGACAAAGAAGCTAATGTGAACTAACAGGGAGATGGGAGTCCAGCACTTCAAATGCTAATGTTTTCCATGGTGGTTGTTTTTTTTTTTAAATGTTTGATGGCCCTACCTCATTTTTCCCATTAATAAATTAAAGGTGACAATAAAAATTAGCTCTTAAATTGTAGTGCCCTTCTTTCAAATAATCGTATGACTTACTTGCTGTGCAGTGTTGTTACTAGGATTGTTCTCATTTAACCATGTTACATTAAGAGCTGCTTGAAAAATGACAATTATTTTCCAAGGGAAAATTGTCATTATTTTGGCTTTCTTTCCTGTGAATATTTTAGTTAAAAAACAAAACATATCTGGGTTAGGGGAGGAGGCCAGAGGAATAGATTAATTTTTGTCTTTTTTTAATCAATCTGAAATCCAGTCGATTTTTAACAGGAATTTAGTGTTTTGAAGGCCGACATTTTTAATCAAGACAGTTTTGTTTTTTGTGCTGTTGGCATTTCTTTTTTAATCTACTAGAATGAAAATTTGCTGCGGAAACATCCAGTTTGGTCAAAATGTCACTTTTTGGTCACCCCCTCCTCCCCCAGCCGGTTTGATGAAAAAATGTCAAGCAGCAATAGCTGTGTCACCTCTGATTTATCTATTTTTCTAGAGCCATTAGTCTCAAGCAGCAGATGAAAAAGCACTGCAACGGAGGATCTGCTCCTGGAGAAGCCAGCCCAGACAGTCAGAAAATGTCACTGGTTCCCTGTGCAGTGTGGTCTCTTTTTGCCCGGTTCTCCGAGTGGTGGCAGGAGAGGTGGGCACAGGATGACGGCAATCATGTGGGTGGTGGAGGAAGCCCGAAGAAGGTTTTGGGGTGTGTGGTGGGAAGATGAATGGGGCTGTGGTGGGACAGAGTGGGGATGCTGGGTGGGCTGGTGCAGGGAGGAGCTCAGGTCTGCCCGGCACTGGGATTGGGGTAGGGAGCAACGGGTAAGGGCTGAGCAGTCACAACCCTGGTCACGCTCCTCAGCAACATCCAGAATTTACTTGCTCATGCCAACATAGCCATGGCTCCCTGTTCCTCTCTCAACTGTGGTTTACCAACCAAGAGCTTTGCAGGCAAAAGTCAGTGCAATAAACTCAGGCCATTTTGGGAAGCAGGGTGGTACTGATGGCAAAGGTCAAATGTATACTGTGTGGCTACTTCTCCAGCAAAGCTTGTAGCCTCTTCCACTCCTGTCAGCCAGCTCAGTGGGTCCTGTGCCCTAAGGACTATTTGTCCTGCCTCATACAGAGTGCTCGCTCCTGCTTTTTCTGAGGGTGAACCTTAGATGGGAGAGGAAATTAAGCTGTGTGGTAGCTACCTTTCTGCACATAATGAAAGGTTCTTTATTACAAGAGGGCTTCAAGGAGTTTGCTATCTCCTGAGCATTGTACCAACAGTTTAATTAAAAAAATGTACATGGTTGAGAACCAAGTCAAATTGGGAAGCTGTGAGCAAGCCTCTGTGCCCAGTCTCTGTTGGTTTGCTCTTTTCCCTCTGTAGGTTGACTAGAGCTTATCAAAATGGTGATGACCCTGGTGCTTCACTCTCCTTTTCTATTGCTGATGGTTAGATAGAGATGCTATGTCCATTCCCCTCTTCTTTTTCCCCACCAGACAGCACCTCCTAGAATGGTCTCAAGGCCCCTAACAAAGCCCAGCTCACGGATCTCAGCAGGGTTTTGTTGCCTGTGACCTCCAAGTAGGTTATCTGACATACCCTCCCTGGGGCTCGCATTCTTGCCCAACACCGTTCTGCCAAGCTGAGGATGAGGAGTTTGGTCTGTAATTGATCACTGGGAGCAGGAAGGGGTTGTTGGGGTGGTGTTTGTGTGTGGTTCCATCCCATCTTTCCACCTCCTCCAGTTGAAATCTCTGGCAGGGGTCCCCACTCGCTCACCCTGGTCCTGTGTCAGTGGAAGGAGGTAGGGCTGGACTTGGGAACTACCTGTAATTCTGGTGGTGGTGGCACCTTGTGCTCCACCATCATGCAAGTGCAGCAAATAGTCGTCTATATGTGTTCCTGCCCTGCATGTCAGGACTTGCCCCTCACAGCACCTGCCACATGAAGCTTTGCATTTGTGGGCTGGCTTCTCTGGGGTATATCATGGGACCATTCCCAGGGGTGAGACTTCACCCTTCTTCTGCCAAGTCTGCTCAGCACCTTGCCTAGCCTCTGTGCCCCTCTAAATCAGAATGCAGCCAGGAACACATACTCCCAGCTTGCAACACTCAATTACTCTTTCTGATATTTTATTTTTTTTGCCTGCAGCTTCAAATTACCTTCAAGGTGCACAGTGCAATTAGCTAAAAATACTTCCTGCTTCGTTTTAATTGCACTAAAACTCTAATGTACCTCCAGCGAGGAGCAGTAAGGTGGAAATTGGTGTCCCAAATATTTCAAATTGATTAAAGCCCAGGATGACTCAATAAGCTTACATAGTTCTATTAATTATTAAATGTTATTAATTTTTTGTTAAAAGAAATCCTCCTGAAGCCACATTCTGTATGATGTTTCTGAAACAAGATACTTTCACTAAGGTGATGATAACAGTTCCTGAGTTCGAGAAAGATAAGACAAGAATTCCTCCATATAGTTGGAGCAGTTTCCATCTGAAGAATTCACAGCTCTTGGTGAATTTTAGTATCTCGGAATTTGATTCTGAAAACACTTATGTATGTGACTTATATATGTGACTCATTTCACTGCTATATCTGAGGTATTTATATGTGTCTAATTTAGAGCTGGATTACATTTTTGTTCACAGCCTTTCTTGGTGGAAAATGTAGGTTATCAGTCAAACATTATGATTGCTTAAAAATAATCAACACTTTTTATCTGAGAATTTAAAAAGAAATCCAAACCAAAACAATTTTTTTGAAAGGACTGAAAACGAATGTGCTGATCTCATCATTCCTGTGATGGCTGGTTCATAAGATGATTGGTTCATAAAATTCATAGGATTTTATATGAGAAGAGGCTGAGGGAACTGGGCATGTTTAGTTTGGAGAAGAGGAGGCTGAGGGGAGACCTCTTTGTCCTCTAAAACTCCCTGAAAGAAAGTTGTAGAGAGGTAGGTGTTGGCCTCTTCTCCCGAAGGAATAATGACAGGACCAGAGGAAATGATCTGAAGGTGCAGCAGGGGAGGTTTAGACTGGATATTAGGAAGAATGACTTCACTGAAAGAGTGGTCAGGCACTGGGACAGCCTGCCCAGGGAAGTAGCTGAGTCACCATCCCTGGAGGTATTTAAGAACTGTGTAGATGTGGCACTTCAGGGCGTGCTCCAATGGCTGAGATTGTAGGGAGTGGGTTGTGTTTTTGTGTATGGTTGGTCTTGGTGATCTCAGAGGTCCTTTCCAATGGTGACAATTCTGTGATTCTATGATTACTTCAATGTACCTTGAAGAAAGTATGGAAAATAAACCCCAAATTCCATTTGCACCCAGTGAAGAGTACGATCAGTCTCAGTCCTTTGGGCTTTTAGTTCACTGTCACCTCAGACAGCTTGTGCTTATGGAGCCTGTCCCCTTGTGCCTGCAGCTGTGCCTGCCATCCCCTTATCCCACAGAGCTGAACTCCAAGGCTTGGACCCCTTTTGCTCTGCCACTGGGCTTTGCTTTGTAACCCATTTTATTCTAAATCAACTTGTGCACTTTAAATGACTGAGACAGCAGATCACTGCTGGTCTTGCTGACTTTAAATATGTCAGGAATTTATCACATGAGCTGTTCAGCTGGCAGAAGACAGGCAGTGGGGCAGACACTGAGCATTTGGAAACAGAAGCCCCATCAGCTGAACTTGCTGCAGCTAGAAGTATGACTATGACCATAAGTTTGTTGACTGATTTCTGAGGTTCCAAAGTCATACCCTAGCCCTGTAATTTCTTAACCTAATGATAACATTCATGGTCATAGTTTTTTGAGATTTAGAAAAATACTGCAGTCATCTGAGGTCCTGAAATTTTAACGAAGGAGCTCAAAAGAACAGCAGGAAGGATTAATATCTATACGCATTATTTTTAAGCCCATACTCTATTTATGTAAATTTGATTTGGTTTATTTTGTCTTGTTTTACATTTTTAGTGCCAACATGACAGAGGCATTGTGAAAGGTGACCTTGAATAGACTTCAGCAGTGAGAGCTTTCATTGATCAATGTGCCTGGACAGGCCATCCCCAGGGGTGCAACAGGTGCTCAGCTCTCTTCCCTCTTCTAGTGTTTGCCAGCTTGAGTAGCAAACAGAGGTGACTTGTTATGGAGAATTTTTTAGGAGAAGACAAGTTGAGACCCAAGAGCTCATTTCACACAGGCCATCACTGAGGTAAGGCTTTCTGTGCTGCAATGAATTCAGCAAATTTCTCACCAGTCTTGAACAAGTGGTGGGCCCAAGTTAGCCTTAGCCTGTGCATATGGGCTAGGGATTAACCTGAGGGAGGAATGGTGCTGGGGTAGAGGTGGGGTTAAATGCGTGTCTCACCCAATTGCATGGCTGTACATAAAGACTGGTAGTGATGGTGGAGGACATGACAAATGTTGAAAGATGCTGCCCATTTCTGCAGTCTTTCCTCTCCTGCAATCTCCAGGGCAAGAACAACCTGTGACCACCTCTGGAGCAGTTCATGTCTGCAACAGTTTTTTACACAATTTTGAGGTAAATTGGAGGTGCTCAGCCTTTTGCTAAAAGGCACATTGTGAAGATGAGTCTCCGAAAAAAAATCCACAACCTGCCCCCCTCATTGCTGGCATGCAAGTCCAGTTGCTTCCTCTGAAGCAGAACTCCAGGAAAGCAGGTGCTGGCACCTCCTTCCCCATGGGAATACAGGAGACAGATTAAAGAGAAAGGGGGCAGGGAATCATTTCACATCTAGTCTGCCCCAGACAAGAAAAGGTTCCCGACACCAACAAACTAATCAACGCTGAAAGCTTATGAGGTCAAGGTTTCTTTTCTCCTCCATTATTCTTTTGATTTTTTTCTGACTGTCTAGGACTTGAACGCTGCCCCAGCGAGTTTATAAATATAAAAGCCTTTCTTGCCTTCCTCTAGAAAACAAAGAAGACATCTGAATAACTGTGGGGAGAAGTTAAAACTAAACCAAACTAAACCAACTTGTGAAAAACAACTTGTCTGGCTAATCTTCAAGTGCTGACCACAAATTGCTGTAAGTCAGGCCCAAGAAGCTTGTCTCTGCTCAGTGTAAAATGGGAAAGGCAGCTCTCCCTCCTAACAGCAGGCCCTCTGGATTCAGTGTTTCATGTGAAGGCTTGGGGATGGGAATGCTAATGACAAACAATGGGCAACATGGGGTGTGAGCTTTGCCCAAAGGAGGCACCCCAGCACCATCAGGGTTGAAGGTATGGACACCCTGGAGTGCCTCAGTGCCTCTGCCTCCTCCCTGGTGCTCCATGAAATGCTGCTAAGCCATCTTGGGCAGCCATCAGTGCACATTTGCTAGGGGTTTCCTGAACCCAGCAACCAAGAAGATCCCAGCCTTCTGTAAATTGCTCCTGAAGCCAGCTGAGGAATGTTTAAACCCCCTTTGTATGGAGGGAAAATGGCAGAGGATTTGGGAATAGCTACAACTGGTGCTGTACTGGAAATGCTGATGGTCCCCCATCCTAAGGTGGTGCTGATGCTCTCTGCACTACAGCATGGGACACTTTATTCAGAAGTCTCTTCATGGCAAAATCAAGATTGCTCCCTCCATCTTTCCTGTCCTTGGGCCTTCTGTTGGGCTCTGTGCCCCTTCAGGGAATATGTTGCTCTGTTTGGTAGAAAAGGAGAAAAGAAAAATGCTCCACTCCCTACCAAAGTCTGACAAACAGGAATCATAGCTGCAGCATAAGCTTCTCTGATGGATTCTGCCTCAGCAAAATGAAATTAAGATTTCAGCAAACAAGCCCCAATTCCATGGTACCAGTAGAACAAATGACATCTGATAATTGCTAACTCCTTTTGCTTATTCTTTGCTCTGTTCACCCCATCAGTCTCTCCAGATTATATTTTCAGCTGAGTTTAATGAACGCCATTTATTAAACTAACACCAGGGTTCTGCTCTGGCCTCAGACAGATGTGCCTGCTAATATGAATCATTTTGTTCAATTGGATTATTCTGATGGAGAGCGGATCCCCGCCACTCCAAGGAGCACAAACAAATGGTGAACAGCTCGCCTCCAGTTGCGACCAGCCGCTCATGTTCATTAGGAGGCAGCTCCAGGCTCTGCAGGCAGCTTGGCAGGGTGGTGTCCCTACCGCTGCCATCAGCTGGCCCTTCTGCTCCCTCCTGTTCCCCCCTCATGTACAGAGAGAGTCCAGGTCTCAGTGTGGCCCAGAGTCTGTTGTCTTGGTGGGACATGAACATCACTAATACCTTTCCTGTGTTTACCAGCTGCACGGCCAACAGCATTCACCTTCTCCTTTGTCATGAGGAATGGTCCTCATCTACATGCAAGGATCCCCCTAACTGTGATTTCTTCTCTTCTCAGTGTGCTGTGCCTGACCTCCTCTACATTGACACCTAAAAAAATGTGGGCTACTTATTTGCTATTGATCCTTCTTTACTCTGATCGTCTCCAATTATTTGGGCAAAGGGACAGGGATGATATGCTTTTAAAAGCTTGTATTAATCAGAGAAAAGAGATAAAATCTGTCTGAAATCTCCCAGACAGAGTTCTCCTTCATCTATTGTTTGGGATTTTAGTCTTGAAAATTTTGGGTCAACCTCTGTAATACGTTGTGTTCAGGCCCCAGACATCCATTTATCTGTCTATCTCAATACAAATCCTACCTTCTGTGAACCATAAAACTCCTAGCGGAGTGACATTACCACTTCTCACATCGACAGAACACACTGAGCACATATAACTTGGGGGAAAAATACAGAGGCAATTTGAAAGATCAGAAGAGAAAAAGCAGAAGATTTCTGCTCCCTGAGCGTAAGTGACCAAATCCCACAACGAGTCTTTAGCTGGCACAAATCATCATTGCTCCGTTAAAGCCTATTTTTTTTTTCCCAGGTGAAGGGCAGACCCAGCACTTCTCCAACTACTTGTGATCTTCAGACCAACTCTTTGTAGAGCATTCCTGAAGGAAGACATGGCTTTCATTTTAATCCTAAGCAGCATGCTGGAGCTATTTCCAGGAATCACTGGTGAATACCAGATGCCAGACTGCCAGAAAGTGGGGTTGTGCTGAAAAAGAAAAGACTTCAAAGCCTACCATGTTGGCAGTTCTTGTCTCTTTACTAATAGTCCCTGAACGTGCTCCTCAGCAGAAACATCTATTGAGAAGTTGATATCTACATTCTCCAGGAGTGAAGTATTCATTTACTCGTGATCAGCATCCGTGCACCTTTCTCTAAATTACATTATACTGCACTTTATGGGAAAAAAGAAAAGGACCTACAGCAACTCATGATGGGATTTTTCCTAGCAAAGTCTATATGATCTGTACCAAATATTTCTCATGTAAGCTAAGAGCAGAGCAGAAAACCCTAAACACATCCCCTTCTGAAAGCACCAAGTCTCTTCAAAATTGATGTGTAAGAGCCCAATTTCCTAAGGTAGTTTTTGCACTATCTTCCTGGGTTCTTTTCCCAGTGACCAGTCTGCCATGGTAGAGCAATATCAGCCATGCAAGGAGAATGCACAGAGGAAAATAAAGAGCATGGCAAGTATTCACTTGCTGTATATCGTAGGATGTGAGATGCAACTCCTTCTGATAAGTAGAGATGCTTCAAGAGTCCAGCAAAGACAAATTTGTAGTTGACTGCACAGCCTATGGGTTTCCTGGTCCAATCATTTCCAGGTCCTTGGAAATCAAGGTAGTGGAAATCTATTTTCCTTTGGAACAACGTGCTTTTTAAGACTGCTACTGTATTAGAGCACTCTGCCTTGACAAACAGGGCCCTGGTTTGCAGCACACCCATATCAAAAAAAGATGTCCCTTGGCTTCAAGGACTGGGCCTCATATTTTCAGAAATCTCAAAGGTAGACATCTTGTTGCTGTGAGGTTTTTAAGAGTTACCCTGCTCTGCATAGAACAAGTGCTTCAGATAGACCTGCTACTCAAAAAGTCGTACACAAGAAAAAGGGGATACCTGAAGAGGGAAAATATCTCTCCCGATAATTGGAGAAATATTATTTCTAAAAAGGATCACTTGGTGTGCAACTGTGTCTTTCCAGGGGTGCAAGAGACTTTTTTTTCTATTTGTAAGTTACTATGTAAAGAGATTTTTTAAAGAAGCCACAGGGATGTGTTTGGGAAAAAGCGTGTTCATTCCTGAGTCTCTCTATTCTAAAAAGACCAGAGAAGCCAGTGTGGTGACATTGTGTCATCCTCTAGAATTGCAAATAATTGAAACATCTCTGCTAGGAGAACCTTTAGAGTTAAGTAAATAATAGTGGGACTGAATCCTTGGTTGCCATAAATCAGTGTCACTTTGCCGACTTCAGAGGAGCTGGTGATTGACGCTGCCTGAGAATTGTGCCTGACCGTGGTTGTGGTTAGCAACTTTCCAGGCAGAGCACTGAGTTTTCATTCACTGCTTCTTGGTTGGGAAATGACTGCTGTTCTCCTTTCCCCTCCAGCTCAGGCTTCTACCCAATACTTCAGAAAAGGTTGGATGAAGCTAAGCTAAGTGGATAAATGACCCATTTGAAATAAAAGGTATAGGTTCTCTAACTGCAGTCACAGAGCAGGATGAAAGACACCCGAGAAACAGGGTTTGCACTGTAAACCTTCAACTCTCTGCTACTGTGGAACCAAACACTTCAGAGACCAGAGTTTTGATATTCACTTGTATCTGGCCAAAGTTACCGTACCCATGAATTATTCAAATATGCAATTATTGCATTTGATATATCACTGGGTATAACTGTGGGAATGAGAAACAGTGTTCTAGTGCAGCTGATTGTATATGCCTTCCAAACCATAAGGACATCAATTTAAGGTGCTCACATTGATGGAGCACTCTGCAACCCCTTATTAAGATTCTTGCCAACTCCTGTAGCAGTTCCCCTGCAGAGTAAATTTCATGGAGTTTTTTATCCTCCCTTTTCTTTATACCTACAGTGTAAGTGCCAAACACTACCCCATACAGCTTCAATTCATGGTTCTGCAGTATCTCTCAAAGGTCAGTGGCAAAAAGATCAGATGATTTTCAGCCTACTGATCAACGCTACACAAGTGGCCTGAGTCCTGTGAACCCATGTGTTGGACCTGACTTGTAACTTTCACTTTATTGAGAATTTTTATTTTCCTGAATTAACCTTCTCTGCTAATTCACTTTTCCCTATGGCCAAAGCACCTATGGACTACACTGTCTACATAATTTTTTTCTGGACAAAAAAACATGTTCATGATACTGATGAACTGAATGTACCGGAGACACATCTATCGGTCTTCAAGCATAAGAAGCATCTAAGGATCGTCTAAGAAGAACACCTTTTGTCTGAAGTCCTAGACCTTCATGGTCTCATACACTGAGCTTTAAGCAACTTAGGCTTTGCTCTCTCCCCAGGTACTTGCACTTGCAAATTGATAACATGCTACTTCTCTGTCCCTTTGTTAGTGGGTACTGTTCTCCCCCGTGCTCCAGTATCAAAAGATTTTGCTGCCTTGTCACTTATTTCAAGGTCCTGCAGGAAAATGACCACATTAGTTTTTAAACCTCATCTTAGATTTTCATGAGCTTCTTTCATTGTGTTCTTTCCCTCTCTTCTTTTTTTTTGTGCTTGTATCATTTATCAGAGGATTGCATTCTGTCATTCTTTGCTGCTGCTGGAACAAACATTTTTTGCTACAGGTGTCTCCAGTGTTTTTCTGTCTCTTTGGCTCTCATTTTGAATCACAGCTGCTTAGACCACCAGTCCAGCAAATCTCTGGGCTGGGTGAACCTAATAAAAAACTTCCTTCAAAGGCTAACTGTCTTGACTAACTGAAGTTACTGCAGCTGACCATGAACTGAAGCAATCAAAGCTCACACTGGTTAGCTCAGAAAGGCTCTAAATCTTTCCTACTCAGCTAGTTTGCATGACATGTGGTTCAGATGATACCCCATAGTAATCATGTTGGTGAAGTGGTTGAATAACCACTAGTATCATTTATCAGAGGATTGCATTCTGTCATTCTTTGCTGCTGCTGGAACAAACATTTTTTGCTACAGGTGTCTCCAGTGTTTTTCTGTCTCTTTGGCTCTCATTTTGAATCACAGCTGCTTAAAACATCTACCCTTTCCTTTATTGCATTTACTGTGTGTTTCCAGTGTTTTTCTATCTCTTTGGCTCTCACTTTGAATAACAGGTGCTTAAAACATCTACCCTTTCCTTTATTGGTGAATAGGTAGTGAATTGGTGAAGTGGTAGTGAATAACCCTACCACTCTCCAAGTCTGCTCTTGGCTTTTGAGGGATTTTGCTAGTGGAAGCCTTGGAAGATGATCTGAACCATACCAAGCTCCTGGTCTTCTCACAGTAGGGACAACCCAGCAGGCTCTTTGCTGGCTGAGTCATTGGGAAAAATTCTCATAAGCCTCTGAAAGTTTACTTTAGAGTATGAGGACCAACTGCGTCACAGTGGGATGAAAAATGGGAGGCTGTTTTCATATCTATTATTTAATTCTGAAATAATTGCATTATCTAACATTTTAAAAAAATGGGTTTTAATGAAGAATTCATGCTCTGAACTGAAGGAAAGTGTTATGGTATTGCATTGTGCTGCTGTATCGCTCCCATGACAAATAGTGCAGATCCGTTAGTGACCTACATGGACTCATTAGATGCAAACACAGCNATGGACTCATTTAGATGCAAACACAGCAATACTCCTGAAAAGCTGCCCTGCTCTGAGGAGGAACAAGTTCCAAATATTGCTGAATGGAATTCAGTCTCAGAGCAGTAATTACTGATTGTAATTTTGGAGTAAATGCAGTAATTAATTATTGTCGTTTTCCATCAGTGCATTATATTGTGTGCCAATCTTAGAATAACTACAATAATTAGCAAATGGGATTTTGCATGCTCTGCTNTTCATATTAAAGCTTGTGCTGGAGTACTGTTTTGATGCAATTATACTAGTGCAAATTTCCATAATATAGGCAAGTCCTAAATGTCCTAAATGATGACTAAAGGAGGAAAATGACAGTAATCTGTGCAGGAGGAAGAGGAACCAGTTAGCTTGACTGTAGGAGGCATAACTACAAGAAATGGGATTAGGTCCTGATAAAGGATATTTAGTCTGAATCTCAAGATGAACAGTCTAATAGACAACAGTGAGATGAATGCAACTGCAGAATAGCCTCTCACTGGAGGTAGCACAAGCCTTTCCGAGAGGCATAAGCCATCTAAAATCAAGTGAAAAGTACAGTTTTATTAGACTTTGCATTGAAGTGATCTAAAATGACAAGAGACAGCCAGAATTTTCCATTCATATTTTTTTGTCTGTGGACATTTTGAATTTGGTTGATGATGTCTTCTTAATGTAAAATCAGGTGTTTTGGCTTTTTTCTCTTATCAGAGCACAGAGAAAGGGAGATGCAAAGTTTTCCAGTTTGGCAACCTATACAGTCAAATGAAAAAAAAAATTTTAAAAACCCCTTTACTCTAGGTAAAAAAGTCTCACCCATTCCAGCCAGCTCAGAAACCAGCATCTCGTACCTGCTTCAATAAACCACATATCAGCACATGTTCAAGACGCTGTGAAGGAGGACCTGAACATTTCTATATTTTTTCTCCCTTTTTTTTTTTTTGTTTTTTTTTTTTTTTTTTTTGGGCTTTGGCCCATGGTATTTCCCTTGGCATTTTGGAGAAGCAGGTTGCCTGGACAATGCATTCTTTTATTTTTTTGCCACTACTCTATAAACACAGTTGAAAAAAAAAAACAGTCTTACTGTTGACCTTTGTTTTTTTCACTCTTCTGCTTCACTTTTGTCTCATGCAGTTTCTCTCACTCACCATCATTTTGTCTCACTCAGTTTCATGCCAGTCAGTGCTCCAGGTTAGTCCCACCCAAATGTCTCTCTGTCTTCAGCTTTAAATAAAACCTCAACAGCAGACTGTCTGTCTGAGGTGGTAAATAACCTTTTACTAATGGTTAGGCAGAGAAATAAAAACACAGAGGGGGAAGGAATGGCATTTTCACAGCTTTTCTGTGCAAATGGTCTATCAAGTGGATGCTTCTGTGCTGTCCTATTCAGCCCTTAATACAGGAAGGGCTGTGAATTATGGGGTTTTCAAGGCAATATTGGCCTATCGCAGCTGTCATGACTTAGCATGGATGCAGCACTGCATAACTAGCTTTGAGAGCCCTGTGCAGAGGGCTGGAATCACATCTAGCTGCTTCTGCTCCCACGAGGAGGATGAGAGGAGGTTGTCCTTCTGCCTGTCCTTGGGGCGCTCCATGGTTCTGGCCATGCAGAAGACACACGCACGCACGCACACATACACATGCACACGCACACGCACATGCACACGCACAGGCACTGTAGGTTGGACCTGCAACTTTGGCACACCACAGTGTACTTAAGGGCCTCTAGGAACAGCCACCCACGGGAGCTATCACTTTCAGGGTGTTTTTTTTCTTCATTATTTTGTGCATTTGCTATCTGAAAAAAGACATACGAGGTGCCTCTGAATCCTTGCTTTTAAGTCCTGAGGGGAGATTTGTAATAGAATATATTGATTTTGGCAGAGTTGCCTCAAATGGTCCTCCTCTCT
>VZTM01031258.1:0-47674 GCA_013400555.1 Jacana jacana
GAAGAGAGAGAGTTGACCCTTTGATGCTTCAGCTTATACTGAGCATGATGTGGATGGGATGGAATACCCCAGGTTTTGGGTCAGTTTTGGGTTACCTGTCCTGTCCACTCCTCCCCACAGGTGTGACCCCCATACACTTTTTCCTCTTCCGACCCTCCAATGGGGCAAATAACAGAATTCCCTGACCTTGGTTGTTACAGCAATAAGTATAAAAAAGGGCCTCTCTGCACCATCCCTTGGTGTAATCAGGTCTTATCACTGTGAGAGAGAACAGCTTCTGAACAACGTGCTGTTAATTTCAGAGTTTAGTTAGTTAGAAGAGGCCCAGCTGAAAAACTAAAATTACTGAACAGAAAATTGGTTTGTTTTACCTCAAACCAGGACAATAGCTTTCATAAGCACTTTGAAGTATGCCACATGCCAAGTTTGAGAAGCTCAGATCTAGGTTTCTTAATAATTTGTTTCACTCTACAGAAAAAAAAAAAAAAAAAAAAAAAGGCCAGAANNNAAAAAAAAAAAAAAAAAAAAGAGGCCAGAGAAATCCCCTTATTCAATCTGTTAATTTTCCACTCTGTATGTTCAGTTAGGGAATGTATGATTATCTATGCTTCAGTTTCTTTGTCTAATCATACTGAGTATCATCAGCCTCAGTCTGTTTATGCTCTACGTTTAAGCGACTGCTTCTCTATTCATTGAATGTGAACAATCTTCTGTAGGATGCAGAGCAGAAAATTTTTTATTACCCAATTTTCTTAATGCCCATGCAGTTTCACTCTGATTCAAGAGATTGCAACAGCTTCATTCTTCAGTTTAATTATTTGTGGCCATATTTTGTGAGAGCAACAGTTGTCACCTTAGTTCTACTCCTCTGAGCAAGATGTACAGTCTTCCGTCATCAACTTACTAAAGTAACTGGAGCACTCAGTACATTTTGGATTCATGTAGGTGTATTTATGGTTTGAACCTGTTTTTTTTTTTTTTTCTTTTGTATAACATATTTAGAATTAATTTCAGTGGATCCACATTTTCCAGAAAATTTTATACTTATTCCTATAAATTTCCAGTCAAATTATTACCATTGGTAAAGCACAAGTAACTAGTTACCACGTAAAGACAGATCCATTATCATGAATACAAGTTCTGTATTCCATCAAGAAATTACAAACAGATTAAACACTGATATCCCTCCTACTCTTATTTATATGGCAAAGCAAATTCAGGAAGATACTTCAGTTTTTTATGAGTACCTTTTGCTGTTAATTGTTACAAAAAGAAACATGAGGTAATACTGTTGGCAATGAAAACTCTAGAGAAAATACAAATACTTTAACCCACATTTTTCTTAACAAATTGTAATCTTGTGTCTAAATATGATGTTAATCTTTCTGGTTTATATTTTGTTATTGTATGTGCAAAGATCTTCTAAATATAGTATCAAAGTTTCTAATTCTTATTTTACAACCCAGGAAAAACTCTGGTTCAGAAAATCAACTAAGTATGTAAAACAAGTATGAAGAAAGTTAAATTAAGATATGTATTCCATAAAATTACAAGTCATATGATTATGATTTATTCTCTAAAAGAAAAAAAAAACACTTTGTATTTTTATTGTTCTATTACTATTTTGCAGCTATCATAGGATAGGACAATAATTGCTTTTGCTCTGACTCAAAAAGAAAAGCAATATTAAACTATTCTCTGCAACAGAAAAGGAACATTTTATCAGGTTGGTGGGCATGGTGCATCCTTAGCTCTCTGTTCTGATGATAACAGGAAGCTCAGACTGGGAACCTGGAACGCAGGGAAGTGGTTACTATCCTGATCAGGTCAGAGTCCACCTGATTGGTCCAATGCATTTCCAAAATTGTGAAATGCCTCAAGCAGGTCTTGGTAAAAGAGGCAGCCCAAGTTATTTTGCTGTGGAACAGAATGAGAAAATTCCTTAATGGGACTCTATTTTAATCAACCAGCAAAAGACCTATAGCTAAGATAATTCTTTTTGTTTGCAAGAACTGCTAAAGCCTTTCTTTCCATGGGTAACAAGCAGAAGAATAGCATTTAATGCACACGGGTAATGGTGAAGTCCTTCCTTTCCCATTCACTCATAGTGAGCTAGAATTTAATTTTAAATGGGTTTCAAGGCCCAATAGCAGCAGACAATAGACTTACAATCATTTAATCATGAAACAAAGTGTGTTTTCAGGAGCTGCAGAAACATTGCTCTTGTTTTTGCTGCCTGCTAAGGGGCTGGGACTTTATCCTTGCTGCTCTGAAAGCAGAGAGCTTAAACAAAAAAATCTGTTCTGTTCTCCTAGAGATGGTGAGGCTCCAAAACATTGTCAAATTCAAAATCTCAGAAGCTGTCTATAGTTTTCTGCCAGGTTTCTCCTTTATTTATGCCACCCACTGCTGGCCTGTCATAGCACAGGCACAGCAGGAAACATAAATGAAAAGAAGAACCACAAACACACGCGGCTGGATTGTGTTTTCCCAGTGGAGCAGCAGGAGGTAAAAATGATAGGGATTATGTTGCCACTTGCCCTGAGGCAAAATGTTAATAACGGAGGGAACAGCCTTATGCTTTCCTCTCCCAAGGGGGAAAAAAGGGATCTTTGATCTTGGGAAATTGAGTTTTTATACCCCTAAAGGTTGCTCACTAGCTTATAAACGTATATTACTGCACGGGGTCATTAAAATAGCAACATGATAGTATAAGGACTAGATTTTGTCCCAAGAAATTAGGTGTTATGTGTCTTCCAAGGTAGCACCAAATAGATTTTTCAGATAATCCAAAAGAGGGGGGTTTATTTCAGCACAGGTTTATTACTACAGCAAGTTCTTTTCTTGCCTTTGTGTTTCAATATTTTCACATTCGGTAAATGTTTAGAAAATAAACACTACATCTGTTGTCTGCAATATTAATCCATGTACATCTTTTAATGGAAATTAAGACTAAAACTCATTTATAGTTCACTAAAATCCACAGGTTTAAATCTAGATAGTGAGAGAGCAAATAGATTTTAGATGGTCTTGACCACTTTCTCTACAGGCACATTTAATCACTACAGCCTTCTTTCCAGTCATTCAACTTCCCATAAATGGCACTGAGCTTACAATTATGAATTCCAAAGGAGGCATGATTAAGTTCTATGTTCTTTTTTGTTGATAAAAACAGAAAATGTGCAGCAGCAAAAGCATGTTCCTGATCTTATCTCAGATCAAACCAAAATCATCTCCCCTATTCCACAACAGTAAATCTTCGCCAAATATCAAACTTGAAATCCTAAATCATAAGAACACGAATTGCAGATGACAGAAAAGATTTCCTCTCCATGAGAGATTTAGAATGACTGGCAGTACAAAACCAACAAGCATAATCATTGCCATCTCTAGTAAATCTGTTGATAAAAAATATTTTCAGTATCTTTGCTACCACTTTCTAATACTCAAAAGGAATTTCTGAAATTACAGATATATCACAGAATCCCAGAATGACATGGGGTTGGAAGGGACCTCTGGAGATCATCTAATCCAACTCCCCTGCCAAAGCAGGTTCACCCAGAGCAGGTTGCACTGGAATGTGTCCAGGCAGGTTTTGAATGTCTCCACAGACACAGAATCCACCACCCCTTTGGATGCACTGGTAGAGCTCCAGTGCTCTGCCATCCTCAAAGTAAAGTTCCTCCTTGCATTTAGATGGAGCTTCTTACGTTCAAGTTTGTGCCCGTTACTTCTTGTCCTGAAAAAAAGACTGGCCCCATCCTCTTGACACCCACCCTTTAAGTATTTATAGGTGTTGACACTCAGTCTTCTCTGTGAAGCCCTCCTCAGTCTTCTCTTCTCCAGACTAAAAAGACCCAAGTCCTTCAAACTTTCCTCATGAGAGCAATGTTCTAGGCCCCTAATCATCTTTGTAGCCCTTTGCTGTACCATCTCCAGCAGTTCCATGCCATTCTTGGACTGAGGAGCCCAAAACTGGACACAGTACTCCAGCTTGACACTACTTGAAAAAGCAAATAAACCTGAAAAACTAGCTAGCCGTATCTGCTTTGGGAAAGAAAAGATAGCAAATTCTAGCTCTGAAAACATCCTGTTCTCAAAACACCTCCTTAGCCCAAACTTTTTAATACAAAATTTCACAATATTAAGAAGATAGCACACAACCAACAACAAAGTTTTTTGTCTCCTAAAAAAACCCAACCTGCAAAACTAAAGCAAAACCCCCTCCCAATTTCCTCAGCAAGGATGTAGCTAACTAGGGAAAAAGAATGAAATCAAAAAAACAGAATACCTTTATTTTCTTTGTATTTGCTTTTTAATCTGATATGTTTTTGATTATTTTGGGGTCTTTTTCCAAAGAAACTGAGAGCAACTTTCACTAAATTAAATCCAGGCTTAATAAGACTAAGTCTTGACATCTGAGGATACCCACAAAAGGTAAAATTCTTCTCTCAGCAAGTGAGGGAACACAGGCTGGAGAGCTGGCCTGGCCAAAGCTGGCAGCAACCTAAATATACAGAAGTCCTGTCCAGCGAGAACCATGAAGATCACTAGGAAACTACACAAAGACCAGAAATATAGTGCAAAATAACAGCATTTTGGTGGCTGGTGGCTGCTGGAATCATGCCTTGTTACCTCCACCAAACTGCAAGGACAGGGCATTATAAGCCTGTAGGGAAAAGCTAAAGACAGCAACACTGAACAGGGGAATATAGACTTTTATGTTGTGTTACTCTTTGTGTTATGATTACAGCCAAACTCCAGGGGAGGGAATACAGGCCATATGCATGTCTTTCCCATTCAGACCAATAGAACTGCACTTTGCCATATGATCATCATCATTAATCAACAGTTGTATATCAGCATATGCATCATGAGTAATAAAGGCTTTCACCATATTCTTGTTACTATCCTCAGAAGACATACCGATGATGCTATCTTTGGTAGCATTCTGTTTGTTTCCTGCAACACTTTAGATTCTTGCTTTCATAAACTCCTTGTGTTCAGCAGTTGTTTCAGCCTGATTTTTTTTATAGTTGATACAGAGCTAGGTAGTTCATTCTTTCAAGAAATATTTCCAGACATACAGGTAATTCAAGTAAAGTTACTTCAGAGAATTACACAACACTCATGAGGAGCATCCATTTTTTCTTACCACTGGCCTCAAAATACAAAGCAGATATTCTATAGGAAGTGGTGAATGCTGTAAGTAGCATTCTTCTGAACAAAAGCAAATGCTTATATATTTGCATCTGACTTGAACTAGTCACTTTTAGACACCTTTTCTAGGCATGAATGGAAAGGTCTTTCAAGCTGGGATTCATCTTAACTTAATATATATTCTCTTAAAGTAAATAACTAAAATACACCATGTTGATCTTGTTACAAAATCACCTATTTTTTTCCACTGACTAGAAATAAAGCCTCAGTTTTAGTTCCGATGTAGACATCTAAAGTCGGATCTGATGAATCTCACCCTGTTAGATTATAAAGACCAACTCTTCAATCAATGCACCCCACTGATAAATGACTATTACAGAGTCAGAAATATGTAGAACTCATTATCCAAATAATTAGTGACTATAAGCTCATGTCTATGGTTTAAGGGACAGAATAATTTATTGTGGTGTCTCTCCATGTGTTCTGATCCTTACACTGAAAGATCAACTTATCTGATTTCCCAGATAGTAGCATTGTATTTTCTAACTCCATTATAACACAGGTAGAGCCTCACAGTGCCCTCTGTCTCCCACACTCTGCCTCCCACAGGCTCTGCCCTGGGCTGCCGCCCTGTACCCTTCCAGCCAGTGGCATGGAACTGAGGGATCACTGAGCACTCACCCAAATGTAGCCACCCCTACACATCTCAGTACTCACAGTAGTGTAGATGTTAGCAGCTTGGCAGCTGCCAAAATAATTAATTTTTAAAAAATTCACTTATTCTTGCATTACAGGTACAAGCAGAACCTCTTTCAGCAGCCAAACTTGTTTTGTTGTTTATCCTTGCAAACCTGCTCAAGTAAATATATGTTCTTTGATGCTCAGTGATATCAATTACATAGCTGGAAAACTGTATAGCTGAGAGTACCCCACTAAATTAATCAGTAAGTTTATAATTTTTCTCATTTCCATGGGAAAAAGGTGGCAGAACTAGTTGCTTCATTTATCCTTGTATACAAGTCAGAAGAGGAACTGATGATAAAGTGTATTTTAGAAGATCAGAAAATGTAGTTTGAAAAGCATTTTTGACATCTATAGTTCATAATGAAGTGTGCAGAATGATGATAAGGATGAGCTACCCTGAATAAGTACTAATTTCATTCCTACTTATCTGTCTCTTTTCTGTGTCATGGCTTCAATTTCAGGTTATGATTACCTAGATAAAAATCTTTCCCTTAAGATACTTCAGCAGTTTGTGTGCGTGTGTGTGTGTGCGTGCAAAGCAATTATGGAAAAGATCATTTGTTTTCTTTTGAGTACCAACTTCATGCCCAAGGTACTGAACTAATAAATGAGGCCAAAAGTTCATAAAATGAAAAACTGCAAGAGTCCCTGTTGCTGACTTATTTGATTATGAAAAAAAAAAAGAAAAAGGAAAATGGGGAAGAGGTAGAAAGAGTTAAGACTGTGTTGTAAGATACCTTGAACAAAATAACTTCGTTCTTCCCAGGGGACAGGAAATGGACAGAGAATGAAAGAATTGCTCAGTTTGAGGAGAAACCATATAATTCATTTCAAAGACACTGGAAAGAAGAAAAGGAAAAAAAAATGGCTTGAGAAAGCAAGCTGTTTTTTTACTGGGTGATGTTAATGGCACAAGCAAAGTGCTAGAAAATTCTGGATTTTCTGGAAGAAAAAAAAAGATGCACAGAGGATTAGCACAATCATATGCAAGACTGATGGCATTTGCAGCCACTCCCAGTGCTTGCAAATTGGATATGCCAGGTAGACTGCTGCCCAAAAAGAAAGTCCTATATTTCTCTTATCTCCCCTCTCACTTGGCCACTTAAAGCAGATTCTTCCCTTACAAAAGATTTAATTGATGAGTATGTAGTAAGTTGGATCAGTCTGAAGAGCAAGAGAAAACTTGGGGGGTGGGATGTGAGGGGTGCTGGTTTGGTAGGTTCATGTTGTGTCAGCAAATGACAGTTGATCTTGGTCGCTGTGTCGTTGCCAAGTTACTAATATAGATGACTAGGAAACTGGGACAGGAGCATGTGGCTGACAAGATAGGCCATGGCTTTCGACAGAGACACAGCAGGACTGGAATAAGGGCACTGTGAAGTGCAATTTGCATTTTTCAGCACTCCACAGTTCCTGTGCATGAGTCATCACAGGTATCATCCCCAGAGATCATATCAATGTGATTAAGGCCAGGGGTACAATGATGAAGCTAGATCTTCCTTGTTAATGGCTGCACCTGGCTAGATTTGTGGCAAACACTTGAAATAAGAGCAAGGGTTTGGAAAATCCTACCACGAATATATGTGGAAGTGGGAGGACGCAGATCCAAGGAACAGCTGATCTGGAGGAAACAGATAGGACTCAAAAGACAATGACAAAAGGTCAGGGAAGTGGAGGAGATTGCAACTGAATGACAATTTGGGGAAAAAATTGCCTATGGCTGGCAGCCAATGAAAAAGGAATGCAGAAACAAAGCACTTAGGGTTTATGTATAGGGAAAGGGACCGTGAAGAGACAGAAGAGAAGAACTGCCACAGTATGTAAAGATCAACCTGAAGCCAAACAATGCAACCTGTGATGGAAAATAGACATTGGAACCCAATAAATAGAAACTAGATTTGGGAATGAAGGGAAATGGGGAGTAAAGCATGGTTCCAGTTGAAAGAGCAGGATGGTGGCAGAGTGGACAATGCTGAAGAAATCAAGCCAGCAGAGAAGAAGAGGTAATAGGGAATGTACACCTTACTTGTCCACAAACATTACAATGCAACTGAGAAATCCCAAGCCTCCTATTTTAGTTTCAGTAAATCAATGGAAAAAATTGTGTTGCTCATTTTCATTTCAGCAGAATATCCACCAAACAGCAGCAAACCTTACTGCTCTCCATTAGACAGAGAAGGGAGAAGATCTGAGACAGAGGGAAGCACCAGGTTTTTGTGACACCAGGAACTCAAATGGTCAAATGGGCATTTTGCTTTCCTCAATTTTGCTTTCACCTAGAATTAGCCTCCTCCAGGGCATATATAGAAATCAATAATGAACATACCTAAAATAGCAACAGCACTATAATCTGGTGAAACTCACTGGGAATTCATAATAAGAAGAAAGAAAATTAGTTATTCTTCTTATATTCCTAATTCTGTCAAGAACAACTGATTATTAATGGTGAGACAATCAGTAAGAGACTGCTAAGAATTAATTTCTAAGTATGCCTTCTATATACCTGTAAAGCTAGATAACAAGCCTCATAGTCATTTTTTGATTGATACAAATTTAACTTCAATTAACTAAATACCTTTATTTTAAAATATAATTCACACCCTTATACTGATATAAATAGAAATTGAAATATATTACCTATTAATAGGAGCCTGCATTATGATAAAAATGTATATAATTAAAGATTAAAAAAATCAGTAAGCAGAAAAAAATATAACATTTTCCTGTATAAATTACAACATAATTTTCTGACATTCTCAGATGGAAACATATTCCACAGCCAGACAGAAAAAATATTTTTAACAAGTCATGCTCATCAATAAGAAAGCCAACATAAATGGAAGAATTCTCATTTATTTTACATACTCTCTGAAATGTCATCAAGCAAACTGTGACTGCCAAAGTAATAAACCTAAGTACCCAGAACACTTTGTACACATAATATTTCCAGTTACACAAATGTAACAGCACACTAAATGAGTTTATTAGTCTCCTCTGTACATATTAAGGGGGAAATATGCTGTACCCCATAGATTTGCTCTCCACGAAATTGTAAATGAGAGTTGGGATTATTAAGTAATGTAATGTGCAAAACCAGATTCATTCATATATGCATATACACACATTCATCAAACACATACCCAAAAGCACTCAGAAAGTAATGGGAAAAGTCACCAGGCCTTTGTCAGCTGTTTCAACTATTTAAATCCAGCAACATCTCCAGACACCCAGAGAATCTATTAAACCACAGGAATATTTTGCTGTATTGGGAAGCTCTATGTGTCCCCTAGAGCCAGCTCTGGTGCAGCCCACCGAGCAATAGGAATACTCAGAGTCAGATGTGTACAGTGGATGTATGACCTCTCTCCAGCTATAAAGCTTTTGCAAAATTAGTCCACTGGGGCTATAAGCAGCAGGTTTATAACACCGGCATCTCAGACTGATCTAAAGCCTATTGAAGTCAAAGGGAGCCCTTCAATTGATTTTATATTAGTTTTGGCTCAGTCCCCTAAGATAACTTGCCGGCTAGGTCAGCCAGACAAAAGAGGCCTGGACCACGAACAGGTGTTACATGTAGACCTTAAATAGAAGATTTTGGTTTTAGGATAGGTTTTGGATGCAACAGAATGTGTAAGACCGAGATCTTCATTTTTGAGAAAAGAATTTTCTCACTTTTGCTCATTTGAAAGCTTAGTTGTGATGGTACTGTAGCTATATGTTTATATATGTTTAGTTATTTGCAGGAGTAAATCTAGTAAACACTGCAGAAAATGAAGCAGTAGGAAAAAGTATTTACCATTTTTTTGGGGGGGTTGTTTTTGTTTTAGCTCAGTGGGGTCTAAAAGTATGAGATTTATTTTGAAGTTCATACTAGTGTACGTTACATTAAAAATGTGTTTAAAAGGTTTTCTGAATGTTCGTTATTCTCTGAATTCAAGTCTTGATTAAAAATGATCAGGTTCATGCCCATGTTTATTCATACTCATTTATTAAACAGTCAAATCTTAATTTGTGTGCATGTATTCTTAAAAAATGTTTTAAGGAAAAATGCTTTCCTGTAACGTGCCTCTTGCTGCGAAATACTGGAAAACCTGCTCTGGCCATTATGGCCACCTCTAAACTCAGGGGCAACCAGCTTCAGAGACTCCTTTCTGCAGGCAGCTCCAGCCAAATGACCTTGTCATCTCAACTACAACATCTCCAAAGTGTTTCATAAGCATCTTGTAATTATCTCAATAATGGGAGCTGCTAGCTGTAACAGATACATGGTTTTTGTAAATAATCCACCCAGGAGTGTGCCTGCACGGCCCTGATCTTTTCAGCTGCTTAGAGGTAAACACACAGATGGGAAGAAAGAACAGGCTGCTGTAATAATTAGCCTTGAAAATTCTGAGCATAGAAAATACACCATCAGCACATACCGAAAATATAGACCAACAGATTTCAGAGAAAGCTCAGATCCTCCGGGTGCTTCTGAAATTTGTGTTAAATATCAGTTTGCACCTCTAAAACTCTGGCTACTCAATAACTACTTCCTGAAGACTTTCAGAAAGATATATATGCACATCAAATTGACTGTGCTTTTGACAATTTTACTCTGATCCCAATTTTTACACCCTCGAAATTCCATAATCTGCTCCCTATGCCAACTGACTAGTTAGTACAGATTTGCTATTTTTCTTTCTGCATGTTATACACAGTAACTTCTCATGACTGTGTTGTGCAATTGCAAAAATAGCAGTAAAATTTTCATAAATTATTTTAATTTGACAATTTAAATTCCAAATGCTAAAGGATCTTTAATTTAAAATAACTGATTACCTTCTAAAATATAACTGATAAGCTGTATGTGACTTAGAACAGTTAACCATTGCCATGGAGGGTTTTACATCCATAACACACTAGAGAAAGGAATATATATATGTATATATAAAGGATTTAAGTCTATTCTTTATCAAAAGATACAATGAGGTGTGTCAAAAGCGTAAAGATCAAATGCTTTATGTCTTCATACATATATATATTCACAGGTATATGTGAAATTACATACTGTATTTGGATCCAAATTGAAATCAAAAGAATTTCTCATTAATATCACAGTATAACTTACCAAAGTCAATCTTTCCCTGAGAGACTGTACACATTTGTTTAGAGACTGCAGTGCTTTCCAAGGGATGCATGACCCTGTAATTTGGCTGTTGCTCAAGTACAACCTGTTTGCGATAGCCCAACGTTTACTGAGTATGACAAGTCACTGAGCAGCTTGGAAACCCTACTTGGTAACTTCTTCCTCACAGGAATTGTTCTTCATAAAATGTCAACAGAAACTTGCTATATCAACTGTCATTCTCCAAATACACCTGCTTCTTGAAATCCAAAGTTTATACAATCTTCATTTAATATATACCACAGTGATTTGCATTGCTTTGCTTCCTTAATCAAAATGTTGTGCACTGTCAAGTCAAATACAGAAGACCACAGTGAAGACATGATAAAAAAGAATGAAGTAATGAACACTAAGAGGCAACAGATCTCAGAAATGTAATTTCTTCCAAGTCAATGGATAGTGGACCTTAAATGAATATGAAACTTGAGATGCATTGTTTACAAACAGCATGTGGTATGCAGATGATGCTTGCTGCTGTAACATCTGACATAAATAAATTTTTCCTATTTCAAAGAAAAATATTTTTATTTTAAGAATTTTCAGAATAATTGATAACAAAACTGTTGGAGTATACAATTTCATGCTCTTACAGTTTACAGCAATCTAACAATTAGATAGCCATATAATAGCTATTGTGTGGCTGATAATATGACATCTATGGAGAACCTAAGCTTCCCTCTGAAGTGTTTGATATTGGCTTTATTAAATAAAGGAAGCTGGAATAGCTGGATGTTGTCTGAGTCAGCATGCCAACTTTCATTTGCCTATTGAATGAAATGTTGTGATCCAGCTGGTAAGAAAAGCTTCGCACTGTAGTATAAAAATCATACAAGTAATATATTATAACTAAAGACATTTTTCACTAAAATACGCAGGTGCTTTAAAAATCAATGAAGTTGTAATAAAGATTTTAGTTTCTTACCAAAAAAAAAAAAGCTGAGAAATGTCAATGGCATATTTGCATGATAACTTAAAGTAGTCATCCATTGGAAAAAATAGAAGCAATTTAAGGCTTATATTTCCTCCTGTAAAAAATGCATTGTTTTCTCCTAAAGCGACCCTCCCAAGTATTTGTTATTTTCCAGTTCATGACATGTTTCCATTACTCACTTGTAGCCTGAAGAAACACTAATTGTCGCATTTGCCGTACAAATAACTCTTCCCCCCTCTCTCTTAAACTTCACAATATTGATTTTCACAATGCAAATGACTCAAGAGGGTTTTTATTCTTTCTGGTTTAAAAAAAAGCCCACAACTTTCCTCATTCAAGTTCCTCAAAGAATGGCTTGCGATGAAAAGTCCTCTTATTCTTTTCCTTTATAAAAAAACCAAAACCTTAATGTTTGACTGATCCATTTTATCTACTCACCTACAACCTAAAATAACAGAAAGTGTGCTGTTCATTAACAGATTACTAAGAACAAATATGTTCCCCATACAAAACCACACAATGCTCTATGAAGTTCAGAAATTTGGGTGAAAGGCAGGCAGAAAGACAGGCTGGAGTCCTGTTCAGCATTCCGGTTTTGGCACGCTGTCACGAGCTGCCTGGAACAGTGAACATGAATGTAAACGGCACCAGGGCTTGTGGAGACTGAATGAGGGTAATTTACTGAAGTCTATTAAGGAAACGGCAGTGCCGAAAGCATAATGCGCTCCTCGCATTTCACAGCTTCAGCACTCAGTTCGATGAGGCCCTCAGCGATTAAAGTTATTCTTTGTTCCGTCTGACTGTTTTGTAAAGATGGGCAGTTTTCTAAAAACCTTTTAGCCTACCTGGATAAACAAGCATTGAACACACTGCACATAGACACACAGCTCTATAAATTATCAGAGAACTAATAAAATGGGATCTTTAGGAGACTGTTTAGAAAATGTTGCAGTTTAGGTATAAGGGAAGGCTCCCTAAAGCCCAAAGTCAGTTGAATATCAGGAGAGAAACTGCCTGTTAGAGGCCTTAGGAAAGGCAAGGAATTTGCACTCCTGAAAACCTGTGTTGTCTAAATGGATCCTTCACATGTGTTGAAATATGCCACTGACCTCTGCATTTGTGAGTATTCACCTCTTTGCAAAACAGAGCGATCATTCATGCATTATCAACTGGAATTACCTCATGATATCACAGGAAAAGGAGTCTGTGAAGTCAAATTAAGCAAGACCGTAAATAATCAAATTACATTTTTTTCTTCTCAAGATGAACTTGCTTGCCTTCAGTCCTCATGGTAATACACTCTGTTAACTTTATGTTCCACATGCTATGGAATACAGCTTGAAAGAGTGTGCTAGGAATCAGTATTGCACCTGATTTTTCTTTAATAACATTTTTATTTAGTAACATGCTTCAAAATGCAGATGGAAATTTTTATTGCATGGTGTCTGACTGTTAAAGAATTTTAGTTGAATTCAAGTTTGCTTGCCCATCAGAAGAGCAAACAAATGGTAAGTGGGCATCACACATTTACTTCAGTACGAGCAAGGAAGAACTCTGAACACTAGGACAAGTCTGGTAATTTATTACCTGCATGCAGAAAATGATGTTTAATCCTTGCTATGCAATGACAAAAGGGGGGATGAATATAATGCTTATAATCTGCTTAACACGAACACCAATAGAGCACTAAAAAAACCCCTCAGAAATCTTCAGCACAAAACACATATGCTGCTACTAAATATGGAATGCTTCACTCACATTTACAAAAAGCACTAAAATGTTTTACAATCTGACTACAAGATCACTTGCTTTTAATCAAAAAGTTATTCTTAGGTTGTAGGTTATAAATGAGGTTTGGGATCTTCACTTATTTAATTTTTGACGGAGAGGCTTTTTACTTTAAGATATGATGAAATTCAAATGACACTGCACATTTTAAGCTGATGCAAACTGATATAACTGACAAAAATCCACAGAGAAAACAATGCATATAAAAGAGTATAGAATTATTAACAGTTTTCTAAGAATATTATAATGTAGTTACAAATTAAACTTTCACTTCTTGATTATGACAAGGAAAACAAAACAATTTTGAACACTGATGTACAATGAAGCACTGGCAGATTTATTGCTAGAAACGTGGCAATATTTCAGATACTGTCTTTTGTATATTTTGGTTTATGAGTGTATTATATTTCTTTACAGAGAGATTGGTTGTTATGGTACTTGTACACCCAGCTGAATGGTTCCACTTTCATTTAGCACTGGACCTTAACTCTGACTTCCAATTTCCACATACATCTGAAAGGACAGACTGGAAGATAAAGCCTAAAGAAAGTCAAGAGTCATAAGAAGTTCAATAAAACCTGCAAGAAAGGAGAGCTTGGTATAACCTCAGCATCTACAACATTTCCATCACGTGTGCTATAGAAACTGTACTTCAGTCAGAGGCCTTGCACTTCAGAATTTGAACTTAAAGGATTTTAATGCTTAATATTCACCAGTAACTTGTAAAGTCTCAAAGAATTATAACAATACAGTGGGAGTATTTATAGTGAAGATCTGTAAAGAAACTTGAGGACTCAGTGCAAAGTAATATGTGGATTTTCATGACTATATTTTTGAGGACAATTAATCAGTATGCATCTACATGCACCATATATGTAGGCAGTACTTGAAGGAAGAAATTTTGATTCCCAAATCTACCCACACCTCTGAATGCCAACCCCAGACTACTGGTCAAAGTCATAAAAAGCCAAGGCAAATTTATTTTAGACATCAGAAAGCTTTGCAAAAAAGTCTGAATTTATCAGCTCTATGATTAGAAACAATGCAAATAAAGTACTTCTAAATTGATAAGACATATTTTCATAGAACTCTTTTCCTACACAATAGGTGAATGAATTTTTATCTTTTCCTTCAAAGCTACTGTTAAAAAATGTTTGCTATATAATCTTAAAAAAATACTGCACATTATTCCTTGATACAGTTTAAAACTTGTTCACTTTTTTATATTTTGAAGTTGATATTTTTCAGTGGCATTATAGCATGCCTCAGCTAATACAGGGAATAGTTGATTTCATATTTAATATCATAATTAAGAAAATATCCTGTACATGAGAAAAATTCCACAGCCCCCATGAGTAATAGATGTATCTGCAAGAACCATAGTATCATAGAATCATTTAGGTTGGAAGAGACCCTTGGGATCATCGAGTACGAAGAGTTTAAAAGCTGTTACCTAAAACTAATGAAAGACTTACTACAGTGTTAGAATGTGGTGTATCTATTCAGTATTCAGATGTAATAGCCCAGGAGGTTCCTGTTACTAATAAATTGCATTCCAAATTATTTCCCATTGCCTTTAATTATAGCAACATTATTTTAGTTTCTTTCAACTGCTGGAGAACAGTCATTGATTAGAAGAGTACAAGTAGACAGGAACTTTCTTGGGTTTTCTTAGATTATTTTAGCTGAGGGTTGTGCAACCAGAGCAGAATTTGATTAGTGATGAAAATCAGTTTTCCCTTTTGCAAGCATTGACTTGTTCTCATTTCCAATTATCTTTCAGGTTTCTTTTCTCCTTCACTAGAAAGACCTTTCTGAGGAATGGCCTACTTCTTCAGCTAAATCACTGTTAATTCAAAATAAAACTGCCTTGAGGACCAGTATAATTCCAAACCATACTAAGTGTTTTTCTGCCCTTTTTTGTTCAGTCAGCAAAATGTGGGAGGTAAATCCAAAAAGTTCCATCAACTCTTTAAATAAGTGAGAAACAAAAAAGCGAGAAAAGGAATATAGTAATCACACAGCAAGTGCACTAATCCACTGACGTTATCAAAGCTTAATTCATCTAAGACATATTATGTTATCTGGAGTGATGGAAGCCTTTGTCTCCTAGATAACAGGACTCAACAATAAACCAGAAGGTTTCAAGAGATGTGATTAGGCAGGGTGAAACAGTGTTTTAAATTACCCAGAAGTCTATACAACCCTTAACATGACTATACTCAAATAGCCTTACAAAGATAGTGGAAGTCAGATGTACAGCTGAGTGTAGCAGAGGTCAGGGATTTGGACCTCAGAGCAGATAAATGACAGAAAGTGCAGATGAGAACTTTAAAGTGGTGGATGCTATTCAGGAGCTGCTGCACTTGTTGGGCTGCAATAACTGGAGAAAGGGCTTTATAAAAGGAAAACTCATATTCTTGTGCCAGGCATCTACAGATACTCTGCACTGGGTTTCTGTTATGCTAGATGACAAAAGAGGAAAAAAGAAAATGCAGAATGAATGCCACATAACACTTTGATTAAAAAAGAAAAAAAAAAGTGCCTATTTTACTGAGGTAGCAATCAATCTCCAAGTGAATCAAAGTGTTCAGCAGTTAACAGACACAGATGGTTTCCTATTCACACATTTTTATTCATGAATTCAACTTTGGATTCAAAACCCAGTATAATTATTGAGAAGAAATGTTCAAACTTTATTCTAAAAAACTGTCAGTTGTAACATTGGATTATATTGTGAATTTCTTACCGAAATGACTGAATATGTACATAACAAAGTTAAATTATCAGGGACAAATATGCAGAAGTAAGGAACTGGAATAGTTTCATATACTTAGGAGGGAGGCCGATTTGTACTAAGTGAAGTATTGGATCTAAACTATAATCACAATCAACTGAGGGCCTTGAACACTATTTTTCAGCTAAGTATTAACATAGAAGAAAATGCAACAAAACCGAGAAATTAAAGGCAATGAAACAAAGTATACTAAGTAGATTAAGGTTGCATTACCCTGGTGGATCCAGTTTCCTAATACAATATAGCTATCGTGTTCTAGTCTAAGAAGTATAAATAGGTCTCGTGAAGGCTACTTATTTTATTCTTAAAGTCAGATGAATTTTATTTCTGTATCCTGATGAACAGGGTAATAGAAAACATCCATTCAATTATGGACATTTCAGTTTAATTATTTTTACCTCTAGTTTTCCACTTTATTCAATACAGTTTACATAGCTCAGCATCCTAAAATGACTGACATGCTCCAGTCAGTTGGCTCCAGATATTTTATATTATTACAGTTGATAACACTGAAAATGTTTACTTTATCAGTGAAGCATATAGTGAACAGCTTGAGTTTTTTTGGTCGTTTTTTTTCTTTTTTTTTTTTTTACCAGATTGCAAAGACTAAATATCTAAATTGAGTTTTGCTTTCTGTTTATAAATGTATTTTTTAAAAATAGCAAGTTACAGTTGTGTAAAAGTGTGGAAACCAGGCTGTCACTACTGTTGTGATTCAAGCTATTTAGTTCATGACAACTTGGGGGGTTTACTTTCTGCATTTTGAAAAGAAACATCTTGAAGCTCTGATGTATTGCTACGTGGGCTGTAAAAAACAATATGCTGCTATTTTTACAATGTAATGAAACAAGGATGAAAACCACCAATGAATCCTTGGAATATTTATTTAAAATGAAAATGAAGGATTTTGTTATTATGCATTATTATTTTTAAAAACCAGATTGTAGTGGCTCATAAAGATGAAGATCTAGAATCCCCATTCTTACAGAGCTTTTTGACCAGTATAGGGCATATTAAACAACCTCAATGCTTCTGTTTTAGGTAATTGAAAGATGCTACCCAGTTACAACCAATGAATATCTTCATATCCTGGCAAATCGTAAAGCATAATGGAGAAAGTTTGAGTTGTATCTCTTTATGGCCAGACAGAAGCCTGGTTGCTTACTACTTTTATAACAGCTATTGCAAAATATGCAATAAAATATGAATATATTATATATCTATATAAATATTTATATATAAAAAAATAAATAACCCTGAAATAGATGCAGAAGGAATTAAATTTGAGAGAGATAGGAGCATAGGAAAACAGACTGTTTAGTGCTATATGGTGACAGAAAAAAATTGATAACTGAATCAAATCAAATCAAGTTGAAAAACATCGTGAAGTCTGTGGTTGTATGAAACAGGAGAGAGCTAGCTACAGCTTAAAAAGAAGAGAAAAAAGGTGTCTATCTACAGAATGGAAGAGATGAAACTGTTTTGAAGGAAAGTATAGTAAAGATGCCAAAAATAAAGATAATGAAGACTAAATAGCATGACCTATATAGCCATAGCCAAATTTGCCAACTGTGTGGGTAAAGACTCTCAATTAGTGAAGCCTGGAACACACTGTGGAAGACAGGAAGGGAGCACCGTGCAGGGAAGACTCATCTTTGTGAAGAACTGAACAGCATAAAAGGAAATAAACTGACTAAAGATTTAAGTACAAACCTAAAAAGGAAACAGAAACGAAGGACTGATTTTGTGGTGAGAACTTGACAAGCATCAACAAGGGAATCCAAATTACCTGCTTGCCTCTCCTCCACATATGCTGCTACAAAGACAACTTTGCAAAATGAGAAAACATTTAACAGAAAGTTTTACTTTGCCTTCACGTTGATCCCACAGTAGCACCACCTCCTGATCTTACACTATGCTATTGCAAAATGTTGTATAGCATGATAGCATGCTGGGGAAAGGTAGCACAGTGTTCCTACCACATCTCTATTATCGCATCACCCTCTCCGTATCATGCATGGGTCTCAGACCCTTCATGACTCTATACACTGGAACATGCCTCTGCAGTGACAGGGAGACTTCCCTTCTGACTACCACATCTTTGAAAACACCCCAAAAGCATGACTGATACATAAAGCAGAAGGGAGACGGTAACCCTGAGCCAAAATAAGAACAATGTTAAGTAAGGCTACAATATTTCTATTACTTTTTTTCTTTTTTTTTTTTTTCTTTAGTTTTTAAAGGGTGTCAGGGTGAGGTATTGATGGTATTCTTGTCTGAGTTCTTGCCTCAAAACCAAGTCAGATGTGCCAGACCTGGGCTGTCCCCACTAGCTCCCCAGTCCTTCCCCAAGGCCCTCACGTCACAGCTGAAATTCTACAGCAATTTCTGCCATTGCATTCCCTGGTATCTCTTGGCTATCCCAAAGTGTGTATTTCATATAGTTTTTCCACCCCAAGGATCTTCATCCTCCCTTATCCTAGAACTGCTGCCTTCTTGCAGAACTGGCTGGTTAGAGGTTTCATGTTCCCAAATAAAAACTTCTGTTTAAGACTCACGTATTTTCTTCCTTTATATCACTACCAGTTAACTGCAGCAGTCCTACTACACTTTCTGTCCCTTTTCTAAGTTTGTCCTGATGCCCAAGTCACTCTTACTCACCACCAGTACTGAGCACTGCCAACTTACCGGCTGCTGTGTCTGGCCAAACCTACAATGCAGCTGGGTCCTCTCCACCAAAGAAATACCCCTGCATTTGCTTCTGATGTGGATTTAAAAGATTTTAACATAATGATCCTGGATAGGACACAGGAGGGGAAAGCAGCAGAAGATGACTATCTGGAAAGTTCTCACAGCAGCCCTACTTGCATAAGACACAAACTGCCATTGTGAATGTATAATTCCCCTGTATATGAGCTCATACATTTCTTATTTCTTTCTTATATAAATAGAAAAAGACACTATGTCTTTTCTAGATATAAACAAAGTGGTTAAGCAGATTTTTCAAACTGATTTATTTCTGATCTCCTGCAGTAGTTAGCCCAAAACTGAAGGAATGCTTGAAGTCTTCTGCGCAGTGGAGGCAATTGGCCTCTACTTGGACAATTCCCAACACCACTGATAACTCCTGCTACAGAGCTTACTAGAAGTGTAAAGGTATTTTTGACAGTTCACTAACCATAAGTATATGAAAGTGGCAATGAAATTAATTAATTTTAAAAGTCTATTATCTGGAAATGGTTTGTATTCTTTCCTTGGTAATTATTTCACTGTCCTTCAGTGTTCACCTTTTAGATGTTGAGCGTGGAATAAGGATTCACTTTTAAACACGTTTGTCTTCATCAGACAGCAAAGGGCAACCTGCAAATACCATAGGTTGCTACTGCAGACACAAATTTCCTCTTTTCATCTGATGCTGTTTAGCATTCTCTTGCAACTAAAGAAGGAAAAAACCCTGACATTATGCTCCCTTGCATGCTTCAGTTAAGATACATTACTAGCACTTCATGAAATTTTCTGTAAGCATTTTCAGCATTTAATATGATTATCTTGTATGATCCATTAAAAAGGAGTGATTCTAACACCCACTAATTGCATCTACTTTGTATTTAAAAAAAACCCCACAAAACAGTCCAAAAGGAGGGAGGAGTGGGAAAAAGATAAGTTACAGTGCAGAAGTTATTGCCCAAAGGTGGTTTTTGTTGTCAGCTTTTTTTATACAGACATATCCAGCCTCNAGGAGTGGGAAAAAGATAAGTTACAGTGCAGAAGTTATTGCCCAAAGGTGGTTTTCGTTGTCAGCTTTTTTTTATACAGACATATCCAGCCTCATATCTTACCCCCTGAGCAGATTTTTAGATTAGATATTGCTAATGTGTAATGTTGAGTTTTACACTTTTGAGAAGTATTCTTGTGTATTTCAAATACTGACTTCGGTATGGCAGCACGCTCACTCACTGGCCTGATTGAATCAGAACAATCAGAAAGACAGGTGGTGCCCTGCTTTCCAAATACTTATATTTACATAGCAAATAGAGAAATTCAAATTTAAAATTAAATTTGGCAGGCCCTTCAAAAATAGTTCTTTGAAGTCAGACTTCTGCATTGCTAGTTTGATTTTCAAGAGCGCTTAACATCCAACAGTCCACAGTAGCAGTGATGAGAGGAGGCTGGCCATTACAGAAAAAAAGATTTTGTAAACTGCCTCCATGGAAGAAGTGATCTCTGATCTCTCTCGCTCTCTCTCTGGGAAACCAGAAGACTTCAATGGTCATTTGTATCACGTTTTGCAATCTGTCCAGCGTCACTGACACTGTGCAGTGCCCTGAATCCACATTGTCACAGCTAACATTTTAAACTTCAATTCACTTCAACCCAATGATATACTAGTTCTCCTTTGGCCAGTTTCATTAGTATCCTGCTGAGAAGTGGACAATGTTACACTGGGTAATGGTAATAACTAATATATCTTTTGTTAAGAATCTATGCTGCCAGTCAGACTACTACCTTTTTGAATTACGAAGAAAACATATCTGCTGAGTGATGTACTGGTTAATTCCATTAAGCTGTGCATGCATTGCTGATCGCCTCCTTCCATTTGAAAAGCAGTTTGCTCTGGGCATCCAGACCTCCCTGATGTAGTCTTGTGCTGGACTCCATGAGAAGGTGGTGGCCAGTGACAGGAGGCACAGCTGGTCCCTCTCAGTTTCTTACCCAGCTACAAAGCTTTTCCATTTCTGTCTCAGAAAAACAGGCCGGTAGCCATTTCTAGTGCTTGAGGATAACTTCTTTTGGAGTTACACTTATCAACACTGATAACATGTTTTGCTGTTGCGGATATCCCCTTCAAATGCAATTTAGCTTCTAGGACTGTTAAAACTGATAGCCTGTCTTGCAAAGGTGTGTGACTACCAGCATCTTTTCAAAGGCAAGTGCTAGGAGTTAGGTAAAAAACATAATCAGGCCACAGGCTTAGTTCTCTGCCAACAACCTTTTGCACTCGTTGCTAGGAAGCTGTTGGGGCACTGAGTGTGACAGGCTTTGACCACCCTGTCCCTGTCCTTAAGGGTGTTTGTTAATTCATCAACTCGCTGATTGCAGAATTACTTTTCTGTATTTAGAAGAAAGCACAGGATCCTGAATCTAAACAAAAGTTTCACACACAGACAGTTCCTCTGCTCAAGGTATATGATGGCAAACAACCACTGCTTTGAAAACCTGTTCCTGAAAACAAAGGTATTCAAACCTCATTTGAGAACAACACATACTCATCAGGCAACCTCAAAGCCAAATTGCGTCATCATAGCTACTGCTAAAACAAACAGAAAAAGGTAAATCCTGACAAATTAGTTGGCCAACACCACGACAGATTGTTCTGCTTGTTCTGTTTTTGAACATAAAAGTATTTTAATAATTCAAGATCATCCAATCCCTTCGGGAGTTACATTTCAAATTATGACTCTCACATTTATTTTATAACAGTAATGCACCAATGATTTATAATTTCAATGGTAAAATCCTCTCAGGGCTGAAATTCAGCATATGAGATAAAAGATATAACTTATTTTTTCCTTTATTATTTTGAAGATTATTGCCTTTGGCTATGTGTGCATATTAAAAATTTCATATACATGTTTAAACAAAACACTGACATAATATTTAAAAGACAGTATTTTACAGATAATTATCTCATGGTGTTCTTTATTTCTGCCTCAACATTCCATTACAATTCCTCTCTACAGCTCCCTTCTTCCATTTTCCACTTTTCCATCCAGTCACACAAGTGTGGAACAACTAGTCTCCCACAATGTCTTACCTATATGGTTGCTGTAAATAAATCAGGGGTGCAAGTGCTTTAGGAGTTGGCAGGGAGAAGGATAACTTTCCTCCTGTATACCTGGCAGAGGTCCTCTGCTGTCCTCTTCCCAGGACTCTCTCCCACATCATCTCCTGCTCCTCAGCTTGAGCTTCTGGGGGCTTTAGAGAAGCAACAAGTGAAAAATGATGGGCAAGGGATGGGACCTTCAGTACCAGTGTGAAAGACTGGTGATGGTGGCGAAGAAGGGCAGGTGGAGAAGCAAAACAGAAAACAGGGCCTTCTGCTTTGAATAGCGATGCATGGAGATGCTGTGATCTGGAGCAGGGGTTGCCTCCTCTGTAACCTGGACATTTCTCTGCAGATAGTTGAGAAGCCCTTTTTAGGATAGGGAAGAGCCAAGACCTGTCTTCTCAATCAGAGGCTGACCAAGCGACCTCCAGCTTCCTGTGAGCTGCTCTCACAGACACCTGCCCATTCTTGAGCAGGCCTTGTTTTACCTTGAGTTGTCAAGGAGCAGCAGACCCAGGTTTTCCTCAGGGGGTAGGGAACCTCTATGTACTACACTGAATCAAGAGAAGAAACAGTGAAAGACCAGGAAGATACTTGTACATAAGATCCTGCTGAAAAGCAAGGAAAAGGGGACAGCTGATAGTTGCAATTGTCACTGGGGGTATCTGTGACAAGATCTAAATACATGAGAGATGTCAGCTCATCCTGTGGCTCTGGAAGGTTCCTTCATTTACAGATAGCTTTTAGGCCATGTCTTTCTTGAGTGAGCTATCTGTGATTCAGAAAACACTGGAAAAGCACCTCTCCACCACTCCCCATTCCTGGTAACTTACCAGGGATTGAAGCTTACTTAAAAATTTCTTCCTGGTAGGTATCTTAAAATTTTCTAAGTCTAAATAACAATTTTCCTTTCACCTGCAGTGAAAAAAGTACTTTAGTTGATGACAGCTGGTCCCAATCTGCCCTTATTTACAACGGGAAATGTTAGCATTGACTAAAAAAATATAAATCTCAGCCAGTTGTAAGAAAAGTGCTTCATAAACAGAGATAAGTGATTTAATTTCTGTATATTTGCTATCTCTATAAAACAAAGTTTGGTTTCTAATGGGTGCAATTTTTCTAGCAGGGCTGAAAAATCACTCCAGCCCCAAGCTAAGGCATGCTACGCTGACTGCTTCCATCCACCTGATGAGTGTCACTTTGCTGCTGCTTAGACCCGTGTGTTTAACAAAGGATAAATGTGTGACTGCTGCCAGAGCCCAGCTGAACCAAGCGAGTGAAGAAGGGTCTCAATGATCTGAAACCACAGTGCTGGGAGAAGACACCTGTCACAGAAAGAGCAGAAGATTTTTTTTCAGCTGGCAAGGTTGTAAAACAACAGACCTTTTCTTGGTGAGCTGGAAAGCTAGTTGCAATTGTCACCAGGGGTATCTGTGACAAGATCTAAATACATGAGAGATGTCAGCTCAGCCTGTGGCTCTGGAAGGTGCTCGCGTTTACAGATCTCCACATCTGAGGGTTCCTTCATTAAATTTTTCAAAATATTATTTATAACACTGTCATTTTCTGGTAATATATTAGACATTTAAAGTGATATCCATTGTTAAACAAGAATGGAATTTCAGGAGTGTTCTATCTCATTTCACTGAATACACATATATTCCAATTAAATCTGCTGTATTTACTTTTATTTCCTCTACATAAGCTCATGCACTGAAGGATTACTATACCAAGAGACCTCTTACAATGAGCAATATGAACAAATAAGATTTTATTTTTCTTCCCGGGGAAAATATTTTAAATGCCTAATTTAAATTAGAGTGACCCAGATGCCACAAAACTGTCCACCCATCTTTCCACCTTTTCTACCCTGCAATTTATCAGTAGATGATAACATGCTCGGTGTGTTGCTTCCTTACTGTCACCATCTACTTGGCATAAAAATTGATACTTTGATAGCACATACTGTCTATTAGGCTAGAAGCTGAAGTCATATTAAACCCTCTTGATTTTTGATAGCTATCCTTATAATTTATGGTTGAGTTGCACATACCGCACACAGACTGAAAATCTTTTGAGCTTCAGAAATTGGAGGGACGGCAGTCTTCGTCAAAAATTCAGTCCTGTTAAACCAATGGGAATTAAGACTACTTGAGCACTGATTTTCCAAGCTACTGTGAATCACAAACTGGACGCCCTTAAAACTTACAGTTTCTAGCCTCATTCCCCTAATGCTGCCTTGGTAAGTTCATACATGAGATCCTTCCCTCATATGGCATCACCCAAGGAACAATGATGTTGCACAGCCATGTCACAACTGGCAGCTTGTCGTGGTTTTGACAGTGACCTGCAGCATGGTTATCTACAGTGACTGGGATATTGGTAATTTTTCTGTTGTAACATGAGTGGCAGACTGCATCTGTGTCAGCACCGGGTGGGTTACTGCCAGAGCCATTCCTGAACTCATGGAATTGGTCAGCAAGAGCCGCCTCCTGCTTTAACTGCTGACTTGAGCTGGCATATCATGCTCTTCTATTTCCATTTGGCTAGACATGCTAATATGGACTCTGCATCTCTTCCATCTTTGAGTGCTTTAACATCTGCAAGGTGGATTTGCAACACCCAACACCACTTCTGTTCCACATGTACAATAATGCACTGAACAATAAAGCATCCTGCAAACATAACTGCAGGAGTACCTACATGAGAGGTGGCTATCAGGAATACTTTCTCTTGAAGGACACGGTCTTCCAGAACAGGAATTAGATGCTTTCTTACTCTAATGATCATTTAACACTAGAGATACTATTCCAGCCATTGATGGCAACCACAGACTCACTTGTGTCGTACATTTGCAGCAAGAAACTGATATTTTGAATGTTTGTAAAAACACGTCAAGTCTCCGTGAATCGTCACAGAAACGCTTATTCCAGTATGAGTCCTGCCTTGTTTCATTTGTATCGGTTTGTATGGGTTATTGTTCTCATGTTTTCAGCTGTAATTCAAAAGGTTGACTACTTTTTAGGTCACCAGTTGCATGATTCAGAAGGTTCTGGAACACAGTAGAATCATACAGCAGCTCAAGACAATTCTCTATTAAAATATGCTGTATATAGTAAGATTGCTACTCTTTTGATTGTAGAAGTAGATGCAAAATAGTCCCTAAATCAGTCACTCAAAAAAGAAAAAATGGAAACTACATTTCAAAAAGGAATAGTTAGAATGAGTCAAGTTATTAATCATATTATGTCAGTATTTGCCATTTTTAAGAACTTCAGAGCTAAACCTTTTGTTAATGCACAAGTTATTTAGATGGAGATGCTGACCCATTTGCTAAATATTATTGAACTGGTTTTTAAAAGATAAAGGTTTTCTGAAATTTAGCAGTAGAGATGCAGAGAAACAAAAAAGCCGTCTGCTTGGTAGCTGATATATACCATTATCCATCTGCCTGTTTGGGCCTTCTTAGTGAAATAATGCTGCCAGTGAGGGCTCTGCCAACTGTATTTGCAATTTTCTTTCCATTTTAAATAGCTGGCAGTTTTAAACACTACTTACATTACTCATATGATTTTCTCCAACTGAAAATCCTTCTGTTACTATTTTCCACTGACAGAGAAAATATTGTTTGATATGCAATCTGTTCCTTGCCTTCCTTATTTCAAATTTAAGTTTGTCTCAGCAATCAGCTCCCTATTTTGTTTTAAGAAATAACCCTCACCTCACCATTTGTAGAACAGAAGCAGCATGAGAGAAGTTATAAAGTTGCCATCACAACACATGCATTCCTAGTGAACATCACACAAGCTCTAAGAGAATCTGCAGAGGGATTGATTTAGAAAGTATATTATTCTGCATATATCTTTTAAAAACTGAGGTATCTTAAAGTACCTGGTAGCAATACAGCTGTTGAAGTAAGCACAGGGTAATATATAGGCTTGCAGAGCCATGACGTGGTCTGCATGCATTAATATGCAACAGGCAACTTCACTTCCTGTGAATTCCCATCCCAAAAAGCAGTCACTAGGGGAGAGAGGAAGCTGAGACTCAAGAGCCGCAACTCCTTGAATAAAGAAACCTGATTATCTAATCTGTCTTTCCTAATACGTGTTTTATTGAGCCATGTAGTTCCCATTTAAAAGGCAACAGAAACAGGAAGAAGGTACAACAGTGTTTTGATTTATGCCATGAATACTGTGCAGGATGCTCTCCTACCCATCTGTGGATTTAGCCCAGCAGACTGTCAGATACATGAAATGGATTAAATCCTCTTGTCCAGTATGCAGAAATTTTCCCCTGACTTCCCAATAACTCCTTGTTCTGATGAATAGAACAGGTTACATTAAACAAAATGCATGTAGCTTATATCAAAGAAGCTATCCAAGCTATGTAGGACCTCAATGATAAGGATCTGTAAGTCAGTAACTTCAAGCGATTGGTGGGGCAGAATATTCTTTCTGCATCAAAGATCTAAGTGAATCACCCAAACATTAAAAACAATAGCTAAGAAAAAACATAGACCATTAATATCCTCAGAAAAATATATAAAATATATATTGAGCTAAATATTGACTTTATTGCTGCTATAGTTTCCCTTCTTGCAGAAGAAGCAATAAGTCGATTTTTATTTTAATTGCCACATTATTAGTTTTTTTTTCTTTCTTTCCAATAGTTTTGTGGACCACCAAGTAATGGTTTTTAGGTTGAGAAATTCATCTGCCTCAGAGCAGCAAAGAGGCAGGAAAGATCCATTTTGCATCTACATGTGATGGGATGGCTGCTGATTTCTGCCCCTGAGGCTCTTACTTTCAGTTAGAAATAGTTACTTGTGTGAATAAAACAAAGTAGTTTGAAATTTTTAATGAATCCTACACTAATAACGTTTTCACCCACATAGTTAGAACAGGAAACAGGTATACTCAGGGGGAAAGTTTTAATATTCTAAAAGTTTCACCTAATAAATAACTAATGAAATGGTTGTCTAATATAGCTGCCACTGCTTTTTGCTAACATAAAAAGCTATATTTCCTGAAAATGCCTTTTTTTGCTAAATGACAAAACCCTACCCTTTAAAAGAAAATGCTGATCTACCAAAAAAATTATAAAAAAATAATGTTGTACTTAAAGAAGTTCTGTCTGTTTTGCGTATTTATAATTAAGATAACAGTAGTTACCCAGATGAAATATAACTTCACTTTTACAGTAAAGAAGATGCTATCTTCAGGAAAAAAAAAACAAGAACAACCCACCACCCACAGAATTTTAAAGCCCTTTTTTCACTCTTGACAGAAGATAAGAAATAGTTCTGGTACTTAAGGCTACAAGAGCTAAAGTTCACAAATTACAGCTGCTACAACTGTGCTTAGAAGCTATTAAGCGACACAAAATGAGCAGCTGGCGCAGTCCAATGCAGCCTAGAGCTCTACATTTCAAACATTTTCACTGTGAATTATTTAAAAAAAAAAACCAGAAGATAGTGCTAATACAGGCAAAGCTGCTACCTCCAATGTCCCACACACTCTCCCAGCAGGAGGCTGAGGGACCTGCAACTGCTTCAGGCTCTGCACCCATCAGCATGCTCACCCCATGTAGGGCAGTCAGAGGGCAGGGCTGGGAGCAGGTGGTACAAAACCAGGCTGGAAATGAACTGGCAGATTCATTAGGCTGACAATGCACTAACTGTGAGTCACCAAAGTGACTTTGTTCATGTTAATAATTGTGGTGGTTTCATTTCTCTATTTATTAAATTAAGGTGCAGCTCAGCTTGCAGCCAGAGGAGAAATCCGTGTTATTACCAAGGTGATGGGATGTGCTGGAAGTGGGTGTTCTCCCTCATTCTACCCACCGGGCACTGCTTACACCAACAGCAGATTAAGTTAATGTCAGCCAAGATAGACTGAGGAAGAGTAGAGTTCAGAGGAATTTCACCATCTTGTGCATAAAAATACTGAACATTTAAAAAAAATACTGAACATTAAAAAACTCTAGCTGTCAGACTTGGTGACATCTAGAGAAATAACATCCAGCTTTCTTGCTAAATTTAAGAGAATCAGAACAGCCTTTTAGCCAGACACTGAATTTCAGATGTCATTTTAATATTTCAGCTTATAAACTGTCTGGAAACGTTAATTGTATTGGTAATATACAATTCTATTAGTAAGTGTAAATGACAATTCAGTCTGTACACCTTTAACATAAACAGCTTAATTTTAATGAGAAAACACATTTGTCCTAGTTTCTCACAGGCACATTTGAATTAAAACTAAGCTAAAGGCACAGACTTGATTTTCGATTCCTTAATGACATCTCATTAACAACGAAGCTGAACAAAACCTTGTCATAAATAAATGTAAAGGACACTGATGTGGGAAAAGATGTTATTTCCTTAGTTGCACAACTCTCACTACACACAGAATTACAGAGGAAAGTAGTTCATAAAAGAATAAACATATTGTATGCTTACAGTCATTTTAAAATATTGTAACCTATTCTGTCCATTCCACTGACTGCAATATAAGCACAGTTTTATATAGAAACACATTTAATCCAACTTTCCCTACTCTCAGTGCAAAATGCTTAGAACAAAAATTTACTTTAGAAACGAGCCTTCAGCTGGGAGTCCTTAAGTTAGCGTTAGTAGAAAAAAGTTTATTATAAGAAACTCTCAAAAATGTATCTGTTATTTTGGAAAAGTGATAAGGGAAAGCTGTAGAGTGGTGTTCTGGAAATAGATACCCCGACCAAGATTAACAATGAGGAAGCTTATTCTGAATTAATGAATAGACATGTTGACTTTCAGCTTCAATTCACTGGAATAATTACTCCACATTAACATATCAACAAATAAGCTATCAGCAATCTCAGTTTCAGGTCACTGACTGCCTTCTGAAAAGTGTTGCCCTCCCCACCCCTTCCTACCATACACGATCTTCATGCTGAACTCTTGATCTTCCTATTAGGTTGTTACCTATAAAATATTTCAGTAACCAAGGAACAAAAGTTTCATACATCAAGTTTTAAGTGTATGGATGACAGAGATAAAAAAGATATGCTAAGGACAAAGTTTAAAACAGCATCACATTAAGATCAGCTATGATCTTTTTTGCACCACGGAGATGTGGTGGGATGACTCCTATGACTGGAGTGTCAGAATGGGAAGATACAGGCTCTTTAGGAAGGACAGGCAGAGTAGATGATGAGGGGGGTCATCCTCTATGTCAATGACCAGGTGGAGTGCATGGAGCTTCACCTGAGGATGGATGAGGAGCTAACAGAGAGTTTATGGGTGCGGATTAAAGTGAGACCAGGGACAGGTGACATTACAGTGAGAGCCTGCTACAGGCCACCCGACCAGGAAGACCAAGTGGACAAGGCCCTCCATAGACAGATAGGAGCAGCTGCATGTTCACAAGCCCTGGTCCTTGTGGGGGACTTCTTCTACCCTGATATCTGTTGGAGGGACAACACAGCAGGGAATAAGCAATCCAGGACATTTCTGGATTGTGTCGATAACTTCATTCTCCAAATTACAGTGGGGCCAATGAAGAGAGGTGCTATGCTGGACCTTGTTTTCACCAACAAGGAGGGGCTGGTGGGGAATGTGAAGCTCAAGGGCAGCTTTGGCTGCAGTGACTGTGAGATGGTAGAGTTCATGATCCTTATGGTGGCAAGGATGGTGCCCAGCAAACTCACTACCCTGGAATTCAGGAGGGCAGACTTTGGCCTCTGCAGGGACCTGCTTGGAAGAGTACCATGCAATAAAGCACTGGAGGGAAGAGGGGCCCAAGAAAGCTGGCTAATATCCAAGGATCACCTCAGGAATGATGCATTGCAACAAAGAAGTCAGACAAAAATGCCAGGAGGCCTGTATGGATGAACAAAGAGCTCTTAAACAAACTCAAACACAAAAAAGAAACCTACAGAGGGTGGAAGCAAAAACAGGTAGCCTTGGAGGAACACAGAGAAATTGTCCAAGTGGCTAGACATCAGGTTACAAAAGCTAAAGTCCTGATAGAATTAAATCTGGCCAGGGATGTCATGAGCAACAACAAAAGCTTCTACAGGTGCATCACCGATAAAAACATAAATGGAGAAAATGTGAGCCTTCTCCAGAAGGAAGCAGCCGACCTGGTCACGCAGGATACGGAGAAGGCTGAGGTGTTCACTGATTTCTTTACCTTGGTTTTCACTGGTAAGTGCTCTAGTCACAGNAGAGTTCATGATCCTTATGGTGGCAAGGATGGTGCCCAGCAAACTCACTACCCTGGAATTCAGGAGGGCAGACTTTGGCCTCTGCAGGGACCTGCTTGGAAGAGTACCATGCAATAAAGCACTGGAGGGAAGAGGGGCCCAAGAAAGCTGGCTAATATCCAAGGATCACCTCAGGAATGATGCATTGCAACAAAGAAGTCAGACAAAAATGCCAGGAGGCCTGTATGGATGAACAAAGAGCTCTTAAACAAACTCAAACACAAAAAAGAAACCTACAGAGGGTGGAAGCAAAAACAGGTAGCCTTGGAGGAACACAGAGAAATTGTCCAAGTGGCTAGACATCAGGTTACAAAAGCTAAAGTCCTGATAGAATTAAATCTGGCCAGGGATGTCATGAGCAACAACAAAAGCTTCTACAGGTGCATCACCGATAAAAACATAAATGGAGAAAATGTGAGCCTTCTCCAGAAGGAAGCAGCCGACCTGGTCACGCAGGATACGGAGAAGGCTGAGGTGTTCACTGATTTCTTTACCTTGGTTTTCACTGGTAAGTGCTCTAGTCACAGCACCCAAGTCATAGAAGACAAAAGGCAGGGAATGGGAGAATGAAGAACTGGGCACTGTAGAAGAAGACGACCAGGTTCAAGACCATCTAAGGAATTTGAAAGTTCACAAGTCCATGAGGCCTGATGTAAATGCATCTGTGAGTCCTGAAGGAACTGGTGGATGAAGTTGCTAAGGTGTTATTGCTAAGGTGTTATGCATCATAATTGAGAAATCATGGCAAGTAAGTGAAGGTCCTACTGACTGAAAAAGGAAAAACATAACCTCCATTTTTAAAAAGGAAGACTTGGGGAAGTACAAGATGATTAGTCTCACCTCTGTGTCCAGCAAGATCGTGGAGCAGATCGTCCTGGAAACTATGCTAAGGCACATGGAAAATGAGGTAATCAGTGACAGCCAACATGGCTTCATGAAGGACAAGTTGAGCCTGACAAATTTGTTGGTCTTCTTTTCTTTACAAAGTGCCAGAGAATCTCTCACTTTACTTCAGTGGACTTCAGGGGTGGGCAGAACACACCTTTTGTTATCCTAATTTCAGGACTGATAAATACACCACTCCTGTGGGACTGGAACTAAGAAAAGAGCCTAGCGTCTGAAGACTGATGGGCTGTTGAATCTCTGAAAATGCATGTACCAAAGCAAATAAAAAAATAGTTACATCCCAACGAATAGCACAGCTCATTATATTTTTATCTTATTGTACAGTTTGATACCATTTTCTAATAATATTACTATATAAAAATCCTATTTTGCCATGCAGTTATCTGTTCTTCAACCAATACTTTTAAAATAAACAAACATGAATACTTCCGTTTTCCCAAGAAAGCTATTTTGTTTAAATGTGTTTAGTGCTGATGATAATGACAGCCAACAAAAAAGCTATTTAAAAAACAGGGAAGGTGTATGGCCAGCACTGTTATTAGCTGCTAATTTCCCTTTTGTTAATCTTTTCCTCTCAGTTTGAGATGTTTATTCTCTACCAGATCATGGGAGAAAAGATAAAGAGTATGTTATGTGCTTTTTCTGAAACCAGCTTCAATTGCTTCCACTGGAAGTAAGCTTATCATCATGGTATGTATAGTCTGAAGTGTACCTCCTAAAGTGTAAAAAGTACAGTACATACTATGATACTGAAAATAAATATATATGCAAATAAAATAAAAGTAGCAATTCTCAGATATCTTCAATTATTATGTATACCATTTTTCCCAGTTAAGAATGCTTTCATGAATTATCCTTTATCTAAAGGGAAGTTTTATCTAAAAAAAACCCTCCTATTTTGAAATGGATTTTCATACCACACCCACCGTTAGAAAAGCATACTTTACAAAAGACAAAACTCTAATTCACTTAAATGCTTAAAAATCAAATCCTAGTACACTTAAAATCTTAAAATTTAAATGAGAGAAGAAAATAGCCAGGTGGATTTAAAAAAAAAAAAAAAAAAAGTTGTGGTCAATACTTCTATTTTTGGAATGTTGAAATTAGAATTTCTAACAATAATGCTCATTGCAAGATAAGTTCTATGGGAAGAAATGTTAGTATGGAAATAAAAGCTTGGTCTTTTGCATTGCAGAGAATCATTCTCCTTTGAGAGCATGACCACACTGTGATAATTAGTCTGACATTTAAACGTTCCTCCTATCCTTTTAAATTGTTTATGCCCTTTAAAAAAACCCCAGCTGATTATGAACTTCAATATTTTTCATCAGTCTACATGGAGTCCTATGTTGCCAATATGTAGATAATTCACCAAACCAGATCTAACTGTTCTTAACTTTAATAAAACCTAGTCAAATTTAAGTAATAGTAGCTCTTTGATAAAACAAGTCTTTATTGCTTCAAGTCTATCTTCAACTCAATCTTCTTGTAATGGCTGGTAGAGAACACATCACTGAACACTGAATGAAGGGTAGTTTAATAAAGCAATTTTAAGTAAGTCTCCTCAATTTATGGGGTACATGCAGGTGCTATGCAGGTTTTTGGCACATTATGGAGTGCAAAGTATAAAACATAAAAAAATTAAGTAACATGTTGTTTATGGAAAATACTGGGGGGAAAGAGTTATTTTTGGTGTTTTACTGGAAGGCTCATGTTATCTCTTCTTTCACATAAAGACACAGAAAACACTGACTGCTTGTTTAAGCTCCCTTCTAGGCAAACAGTCACTTACACTCTTTCAGAGGGCTTCTGCCTTGACCTTACTGCAGCAAGCAGCATTCCCCCCATGTCCTGTTCCACTAAGGACAGAGGGGTGGGAGAAACTACACCACTACCCACTTCCTGCTCTACCTCCTCCTTCTGTGGACAACAGGCCATGGCCCTCCTTTGAGAAACTGGGAAAAGAAAGCGAGGGGGAAAGGGGGATAAACAGCAAAACTGTTAGTTGTTAGTCTGTAGTGCATCCCTTTTGATTCTCATCACTCTCCCACACTTGTTAGCCATGCAGGCACCCCATAAGCATGGCAAAGCAGAAAGGAAGTGGCTTAATAAATGCAGTTTATTCGGCCCTACCCAGCTGCTCTATGAAGGCCACAGGTACTTGCAAATATTTCTGAAAGTAGCCCCCAGCTATCCTCTAGGACCTGCTGAGCATCTGGCAGGGAGGCAGTAGCTTTAACCTGACCTGCAGCAGCTGGGCAGCTGACTCATTTGGAGTCAGCACAGCTGCTATTACATTGGAGCCAAATTCCCAGTTCTTGACAGGCGACATTCAATGTTATTTTTTCTGCTCGTAACTCAGAAGTCAGCCATGTGCTGCTTAAACTATTCTAAATCCAGATTTTGCATACACAGCAATAAGGGTTTCCACTGTTAATATGCCAGTTGATGTGATTAATAGAGCTTTTTATCTTTGACTATCATTATTTTCATATAGCCTGAGGCTAGATTACTGCCGTCCTAAGAGGTCCTGCATACTCTTACAGTTAAAAACTTTTCTTAAAATGAATGTAATGTGAACTTAAAAAAAAAAACAATAAAAAAAATATCTAATACTATCAGAATCAGTTGTGCAATAGGGAGGACGTACACATAATTTACTTTTTTTCAATACTACAGAACAGTTGTCACCATTCAGATAACACATCAGTGACTTCTTCCCAGATCAAACTAAAACTATCATTAATGACAAAAAATAAGTGTTATGCCTTGCTACCGAAAAGAAATGTCAGTGCCAATTTTTGAAGTCTTCCTTCCCTTGTTCTCCTTTTCTTCTGCTGCCTCTTTTCTGCAGCTATCCTACAATGTGTCTTTTGGCACAAAAGTGGGACACAGTTAAAAGTGCTCCTATTGAAAAGCTGGCATAAGAAAGGTCTAATGCATCATTTGCAGATCTTGATGAGTGGGTCTTACTACTACTCCCTATCCTGTTCTGATGACCACATTTCGAAAGGTCACCAAAAAGCTATGAAGAGTGCAGAAAAAAAAGCCAGAAAAATCTATTTGAAGTCTGAGGAAAATGTCCTATACTCAGAGTTTTAATGAGTGCAATCTATGTATTTTTTTTATCACAACCAAGATTTAGTAGTGGCTTAATGACAGTATATGGGACTTTCAAAGGGAAGCAACTACAGATATTAAAGATCTTTTGATGCATTGGAGGAAGTTAGGACAGAACAAAACCAAAACCAAATTCCTTCACCCAGAAAGAGAAGCCGGATAGATTCAGCCCAGATGAAGACAGTACATTTTAACAGTGGGTTAACCACTAAAACAAACCAGAGAGGGTTTCTTATCCCCCAATACCTCCAAGTGCAGACTGGCTGCAATTCGAGGAGACTTGTGCTAGCAAAACACAATGTATACTTTAATTAAACATCCATGACTTGGCTCTATATAGGGCTAACTACATACAATATAATGTTCTGGGAACCACCAGAGTATGCTGGTCAATGTTCACAGAGGGTGCCTTCAGCTCTGGCTTTCTTGAGAAGAAACAACAGCTAGTAATCTCCTTCCAGAAAGAAGAAAAAACTCTTAAAAATTGATTCAGAGTAAGAAACAATATTTAAATTTTTTGAATTTTTTGTATTGATTTCCCTCACCTTTCTTGGCTAATGTGACTCTTTGTTATCACTAGATAACAATACTACAGTCCAGTCTGGCCATAGAGGAGTCAGAAACAGTTCTTGCTCATAGATCTTCAGCCAGGCACTGCTCTTGCAAGTCTGAAGACAATTTCTCAGCCTACTCAAATTAAGAGCTACATTACTGAAAAGTGTCTTAACTCACTAAGATCTTTAAATAGTTATCAATAGGGTAATTTCAGAAAAATAATGTAAAAAATTTCACGTTGGTGGTTTTTTTTTAAATTAATAGTAAGAAGCACACGCAGTTAGCCTCTTCCTTATGAAGACTCATTTATCACTAGTCTGGGATATTTAAAAATATATATACAAAGTTACTGAATCAAATCCAATAAATAAAATTACTGAGAGTACCATTTTGAAGAGTCCTTTGTCTCTTCAAGGAATGGTTAGCACCATAGCACCCCTACAGCTACGTTGGTGAAAACACTGAAGCCACAGAAACAGCCCTGTGGCACGGAGTGTTTCTTCCGCCTACTCTGGTAATGCACAGATTTAAACACAACTAAGGTGCTTAAGACCTCCTCAAACTGGTATAATACAGTCGAATTGTTGGTTGTCCTTAACACGGATACGATGAACATCTGGGAGTTGCTAGGGTTAATGAGTGTGTGACACAGCAAGGTGGATTTACTCACACATCCTTTAATTAACACATTTATAAATATTCATAGGTCAACTAGATCTTAATTATTCGCAGAGATTTAGAGAAGCCTAATCTATTAAAACCTTAGCCTTTTATCTTTTATCTACTAGGGAGTTTTTGACCAAATAGTAAATCTGTCACTTGAAAAAAAACTGTAAATTAGGGAGTGCTCATTAGAATTTGGAAAACTCATTTCAGTGAGAAGTTAATAAAAACAAAAGCAAAATATGAACCGCATGGTGCAACAAGCTGAACAAGGAACACTAAGAACATATACTACATTGTCTTATTTCAGGTTTAATACCATTTTGTGTTGGTATTCTTCACACTCTAGTAAAGCTTGAGGCAAAAACTAAAAGAGGACTTACATTTTATTATACAGATATATGAATATGCCTCATGAGTCTATCGGTATGTGACAAGCCTGACCCGATACTGCATACAGTTAAATCAATTACTGGCCACCTCATTTTCTTTCTCCACAGTGGTTCCGACTGAGCGATTTCTCTGATCCACAAACAATCCCAAGCCACATGAGACCTGCTTGACCCGTTAGAGTATGGCAGAAAAGCACAGGCTAGACTTCATTGGAGGTACTCATATAGCATCCCATCCTATATCAAGGCATTTTTACCACACCTATACTATGCAATGCAGCGTGTGGCCACAGAGGATGCAGATGCCCAACAGAGCCCTGCACTAACTCAGTTGCAGCATTTATGGCAAGCTGGCCCAAGGATCCAAACTACTCTGCGTATTTCAACCTTGTCTTCTAAATACTGCCTTCTCCCATCTGTTTTGCTGTTCTCTCACTCTTGATCCATAGTTTTGCAGGAAAATGGGCACGGAGATGAACTCTGATAAAAAAGGAAAAACCTTTCCACTTTCAGCCCAAGAACTGTTTGGAATCACCTCTTCAGAACAGTGAAGATCTCTCAAATAGACTCATATTCATCTCCAATAACAACTGAATGCCCAGAAAATAAAACCTGTAGTACTTAGAAACCTGCGGCTAACCCTCCTCAGGTTCTGATTTTCGTCTTCTCTTTCCTGATGCACATTTTCCTTTGTCAGAAACAGCTTTTCAGTATCATAGCTGAAATATCACCTACAAAGAATGCTATATGTTGAGTTTCATGTAATGAAACATCCATAACTGCTAAAATACAAGTCCCAACAACAACTCTTCTTGTGAGGACATGCAACTCCTGGATATCAGTGCAGATTTTGCCCTTCTGATGGAGGTTGCAAGGGTGGGAAGTTCCAGTACATCAGCCAGACAAGATAACACACTGTGCAAAGAATAACTGTAGACTAGTGTAGGTGATTTTTGGATAGAAATGTGCAGGCACTTTTGCTCAAAGGTTAGAAAATAGGTAAGAAATAGGCAGAAGAATGGCACAAATCTGCAGCTATTTCAAACAATAAATCCACAACTCCCATGTTTCTCACAGGATCAGTTAAAAAAAGAAAGTTAATTGAATTGCAAGAAATTTGAGCTGGAAGAGACATTGCTGAAAAGGAAAGCTACTTCATAACTCTTACAAAGACAACAGGGGATGCACTTGCAGTCAGTTGGAATTAGCAGGAGTGTGACTTTCAAGAGTCTTTTTTGGTGACAGAAAACTCAAACACAATCCAAAACGGAGCTGTTTCTTTGCTTAGCCAACAGCTGCATACTGGAAAACAAAGGCAAAATAATACAAGATTGCTGAAAACAGTTTTCTATTTTGCCAATTCAAAGATTTGGCAAATTATGATCTGTGTGCTTATACAACGTACTGAGGAGAGAATTCACTGTAATGCTATAATCACAAAGTGATAATGTGCATAGCTTCCTTTTTTTTCATTATGAGGACACTGAGAAGAAATTAAGTACTGACTTTTATAACACTGGTATAACACCTAAAGAAACAGACATGAAAACCCTCATCAGCATATTTGCACCTAGTATACTACTTTTTAGGTGGTTTGCATTTCCAAATTTCTTTGAAAAGACAGTATTTCCTACAATCCTTTATTTTGTATTCATGCCCATTTTTCTACCATATCCTGCTCCAATTCTCACTCATCATTTTTTCCCTTTTCTTCAAGTTCTTTCACTTTTAATGATCTCAGGATTATACAAGAAATATATTGTCAGCCTCTAAGCATTTTATCATGAAATATGCATCCTCCTAAAATAAAATAATCTTCCTAAAAATACCCTGGTTTGAAGACTTTAGGATTTACACTCATAGTACAGTGAGAGATAAATACAAAGCAAAAGAGAGCAATTATAGCTACAGGTATTCAATATGTAGCAATTATTCCCCTACAAAGAAGCATAATCTCAGAGTGCCTATATTGAAGAACATAAGTTATTATTGACTGTTTTATGCACTTTTACGTATACAAACATAAATTATATTTTGGTACTGAACACAAATTCAGTTTGAACAGTTTGGAAGTTCACTAAAATATTGTAAACACGTTTATAAATCCAGAAATGACATCCAGCCTCGCACTGCTAAGCATATCATCTCCAAGACAACAAATGCAAAATGACACTTTCCATATGGGTCGTAGCTAGTTCCCATATTGCAAAGTGGCCACGTTCCCATTACGTAGCATTTGGTGCTCAAACTTTAAAGCACAACTGTTCTTTTTTTGATGCTTCTTCACTTGATAATAGCTTAGGTAATGTGAGAGCTGAGCAAACGAAATAATCTCATCCATTCTAGTTCCTGATGAAGTCATAACAGCAAACTATTACCACATTTGTAATAAAGTTTTGTTTCATAGGGAATTAGTTTGTTCAATTAATGAAAGAGTTGAAAAGAAAATGAATATATTTCTATAGTGGGTGCTCAGGGGACCAAAACGTAGGATGAACTGAGGAGCTGAGCTTTTGACCACATGGAAGTAATTACTGTTTGTTACTTTGAGTAACAAAATGCTGAAGTGCATTATATTTTTCATGAAGTAACTGGTATAGCTAACACTGCTTTGGAAAATGTTAACTTCCTTTCAAGAGGCATGTGAAAGAAGAATTAGTGAATATGAGACAAAAGACATGTTCCTGTGATACAATATAAAAAACCGCTATAGCACAATAATGATCGATAAGTACTGTACAAGGTTCACATGACAGCAGAGGCTAAAGGAAAAAAGGAGAAATTATATGATCGTGAGCAAGGGAAGTTAACCAAATATGTTAAAACTTTATAACAGCAGGATTTCATATGGTGAATTAGTGATTAGATACCGAGAAGTACACTGACAAGTCAGAAATCTTACTGCAATTTTGTTGAAGGTTGTTGAAATTCCTTCACCAAAAAACATACTAAAATTACAAAACAATTATTTAGATAATACATTAACTATTGTAAATATAAGTTGACCAAGTTTAAGGTAAATCTTTTCAGAAATACCTATAAATATTTCAGTTGAATTGTCAATGTGAATAAGCAAATGCTGATGGGGCAACAACCATGTCACTTTCAGCCCGGCTGAACTTGCTGTTATTCACCCTTTTGGAACAGCTCTGCTTCTCAGAGTAGCAACCTGGAAGAGCTGGGTTTCTGCAAATAGTTTTGAGGAACTCACTGCAAAACCAGGAGTTTCAAAATAAAAGTTCTTGGCTTTTGCTTTATGACATATAGTGGAAAGTCTTGCTCCTTATATAAAATCTTAATTTCAAATGTTGAAACACACACACTGACTTTGTACTAAGACAAGGCTGTTTCTAGACTCTATTGGTTTGTTTCTGTCATTTCTCCCACTACATGGAATTTCAGAACCGAAGATAAAAGCAAGTGTCACAAACTTCTTCATCCATTTTTAAGGGAGTAAAAGTATTGGTTGAGTGATTTACCAAAAAAAGACCAAAAAAACACAATAAACCCCAAACCCAAACCAGTCTAAGAGGAAAAAAATAAGGGGTTTTGACCAACGAGTGAGTTTACTACGAACAGTTACTCATATCAGAATTCAGTAAGATTGTCAGCATTTTCCCACTCATGATTAAAAGTTGAAAGAGAAAAGTTAACTCACGGAAGCGGGATGAACAAAAGATCTGCATGAAAACATCACCTCGTCATGCTTCTTCAAACAGACCTTGGCCTCAAAAACTAGTGTCTTCTCCCCTGATTCAAACCAATTAGAATGGCTATGGTTAATAAATGTTTTGCTTTTAGCTTTTAATATAATGGAAATCTCTATTGTTTATCTGAAAAATCAATAAAATACAGATCAACAAAAATGCAAAAATCATCATTTTTTTTGCCACTACTGTCTACATAGGGTTTTTAAACATTGTTTCATAACATCAAGTAACTTTGGAAAGCATCCTGACAAATGTGCACTAATGCATACACTGAATGGGCGGGTGGAAGTCATTGGGTTGCCACCTGCTTCCATCTTGTGCCTTCAAATGGTCAATGTACCTTACATCCCTGGAAAAAAGAAACATATGAACCCATCTTTCCCACTTCAGAACCAAGCTACCTACTTCGAAAAAACAATTAAAAAAGCTTTAGATTTTCAACCATAATTTAGTTATTCTCAATGTAGTATTATTCTGAATGCTTGAGGGCAGGGATGCTCTACAGAGGGACTTGGATAGACTGGATAGATGGGCCAACGTTAATGGCCTGGCCTTCAACGAGGCCAAGTGCCAGGTCCTGCACTTGGGCCACAACAACCCCATGCATCGCTACAGGCTTGGGGCAGTGTGGCTGGAGAGCTGCCTGGCAGAAAAGGACCTGGGGGTGCTGGTCGACGGGCGGCGGAACATGAGCCAGCAGTGTGCCCAGGTGGCCAAGAAGACCAATGGCATCCTGGCTTGCATGAAGAATAGTGTGACCAGCAGAAGTAGGAAGGTGATTGTCCCCCTGTACTCAGCACTGGTGAGGCCACACCTTGAGTATTGTGTCCAGTTCTGGGCACCTCAGCACAAGAGAGATATCGAGGTGCTGGAGCGAGTACAGAGAAGAGCTACAGAACTAGTGAAAGGCCTGGAGAATAAGNTCAAATCTCAGCCATCAGTTCCTGGTATTATTGGAGAAAAGCAGGATAGCAAGGAGATCTAAAAGAGATGTCAGGAATAGACTAGAAGACACATTTCTGCAAGCAAGAAGTTACAGTATTTTACTACAGCCTACAAAAAATAAAAATAGATTTTCAAATACACAGAAAACACTTTGTAGACTTTATCAGTCAGGGCTGATGGATGGCTGAACAGAAACCAACTAGCCAGGCAATACTTTCTTATGTTTCAGATACATCAAAAGCACAATGAAGCACAAGCACCAGTTCTGTCCAGACCAAAACGGCAGCTGTGTGTGCTGTCTTGCTTTCGCATAGCACATTTCCTTCTATCAGTCAGCCATGTGCGGCTTTTTTCATTGATTTTAAAGGATTTTTTTTTTTAAGTTTTAACGATATACTTAAAAAACAACAACAACAAGCTATTCAAATTAATATCCACTTGAAATAGATTTTGATCACCTGTAAAGAATACTGTACCTGCTACTTAACCATTATGGAGATCAAACAGTTCCATTCTAAAGACTATGCCTGATGAGCCAGGGCTAATTTTCACATATATCACTATGCTTCTATTAGTTTTAACTCTGTGGGAGGAAATCAGTCAGATACACCTCAAATAAAGCAAGCAAAAATCCAGTTTTTACTTCTGAATATTTAGTTGTTAGTGCTTTTGAAAAAAAAACAACTGAATGTCCTTGTTTGTTACTTGCAATGTGGAATATGAGTATCATCGATACACATCCCAAGCATGAAATATCTGCTCTAATGCCAGAAATACGATACAATATATTTTAACTGCATTTTCTTTTAACAGAAATTTTTGTTATTATTACAAATCAATCACCATGGGTCATATTTAGTTACTGCTGTAATTGCATTCAGAAGTGTAATTGCTGATTCTTTTTGGAAGTGCTAGGGAGATACTTTTTTGTATAAATTTTAAGATGAGAAATGGGAGTATCAGGTGTCTGCTCACAGTTTTTGAATTTCCATTTACAGCAGCCAAGAGAAAAAGCCATGGGCAGAGTTCTGAAAAGCCGACTCTCAGTTTCACACCGCAATGGACAGCTAATGCAAACTGTAGCCCCCAAAAGATGCAGTCACCAAAACAGTTTGTCTCAAAAACCACGGTACATTCCTTATTCATTTTTTCCTTCCATGATGGGAACATAACAGTTCTGTGAATAAGGTCCTTAACATCTCTCTATTAGGACAGGAGATATGAGTAGCAATTATGATAATTAAATGTAATTACATTAAAAATAATTAGCACTTTAGCTATCAATTGCTGTGCATTGCACAGCAATTAAAACCAGACCAAATTTCAGTATAATTTTTATTACTCTATTCTTCATTCAAAACAGTTAATAGTAGAGAGTATTTTCTTTCCGTGTGTGCTGTTCTCTCATTTTAATGGGCACTATCATCATCTGCGTAGAATAAGTACTACCAGAGGTGACATAATTGTCAAAACATTACAATTTGGACTTTTTCCCAAAAGACTCAAGTAACTTATTTTAATGTATACTTATGAGACTGTGAACAAAAGATGCCTGCCATCTAACTTTATGGTTTAACAGACCTTTCCTCATTAAAGATATTTAAACATAATTAAAATGGATGATAGGCTCAAATTGAGTAAACAAACTTTTAAAGAGTCTTTAGTGCTGCTTGACTACAGCATTAAAAATACTTCAGCATGCCAGTACCTTGCGAGAATACACTTTGACTGTTTGTATGTATATAACAGTAAACACACTTCAGCATTTACAGAATCTAGCTGTTTGGTATGAACCCAAACCAAAACAACATTATCTTTCCAGATTGCTCTCAGCTGACACAGACCATGAGACCTTTATAACTGACAATCTTCTGAGCAAATGAGTGAGTGGCTTGAAGTGCTCAGAGCTGGGGCTAACAAGAGACATCTTCCACACTGGGTAGTAGAAGTGCAATTTGAAGCTGCCCAGTGACGGACAGTTTCCCCAGACGTACCCCTAGAAAGATATCTCTCCTTCTCCCATTTTTTAAGCAGATCCCTCTTCTTACATAAAACCTTAGGGCAGTGAAAATGATTCCACTTTCAAAAAGACACTAAACTTTGGTTTTCCTTACCTATGAACTGAAACAAATGAACTGACCAGATCAAAATCCAGACAATAGGCAAACCAAATTTGTTACTTGCCAGTTACCAGTTTTCTCAATTCAACTAATAATAGACTCAAAATTCAAATTGGGAGCTTTCTCACATGATGTCATAAGAAATGACAGCAATCCTGCTAGATCCACACAGTGAGATTGGACTGATTTGACTTGGTGAATACAGGAATAAAAGCACAAGGAAAAGAATATATTAATAGAATCATAGAACAGTTTGGCTTGAGAGCAACCTTAAAGATCATTGAGTTCCAACACCCCTGCCATGGTTTGGGACACCTCCCACTAGAGCAGGTTGCATAAAGCCCTGTCCAGCCTAGCCTTGAACAGCTCCAGGGATGTGGTAGCCAAAGTTTCTGTGGGCAGCCTGTTCCAGTGCCTCACCACCCTCACAGGAAAGAACTTCTTTCTGGTATCTATTATTTATATCTATTCTAAACTCTTTCAGTTTCAAATTGTTACCCTCATCCTATCACTGCAGTACCACGTACTATTAATGTACATTTTCACAGAATCATATAGGTTGGAAGAGACCCTTGGGATCATCAAGTCCAACCATTTTGATGTACCATTTCTGATTTAGATACTCACAACTAGATTGGAAAGAATAAATTAGAAGTAATTTGGAAAAAAACAGTTTCAACTCTCACCCTTAAAATTACTATATCAATAGAAATAAGGAAAGAGAGTAATTCTGCTATCCCCCAGTATACATCACCTCTATAAACGGGTAATAGACGCAGGAGAGATGGCATAAAATTGCAGAATTTGCCTAGCAGTGTGAATCCATAAGAACACATAAAGTTAAATAAAATTATATCCAAAGGAACCAAGGAATAGACAGCTCTCAACCCAACTGACCAGTATTTATTGTTACCAAGGTACTTTTAGATAGTACATTGCCCCAACACCACCTCTAAGCCAGTTTTAAGCCAGCTTTTTTCCCATCTTGTGTCTGCATTTAGATGACAAGTACCTCACAGCATGAAGTACTTACTTGTATGCATTTGTGCAGCACTCAGTACAATATCATCCATGCCTTGGTTTGACAATAGGTGCCACAATAATAAAGATGATTAATACCTACCCCGGGAAGACATTTCTGGCCAGTTCTTGATATATTTACTATCAGCATCACAAATTCTACGAGTCATTTGAAACTTACTCAGTAATCATTAATAGAGTAAATATTTGCTGGTCTAGTGAGGCAATGAGGAATCCAATATTTAACTGTGTTAAGAAAATCCATTATTTAAATACTGTCCAAGCACCTGCCTCATTCACAGGCTTGTATCATAAAAATAACTGTTCCCACAAGTTGGTACTTGCATTACTCTACACTTCAGAAAGACTTTCTGAAGCCAAACTATTAGCTGCTCACACTCTGCATCTTCTTTGAAGACTACTGCAGCATTAAGCACCTGGCTGTTTCAGATTTATAGCACTTACTCCATTTCTAATGGAGTGCTTATAGACCTGTGCTTTTAGGGGTTACAGCACTTAAAGGCGTTTTAGAGAATATTAAACTTTTATCTGTCGTTTCTTCTACATTTCACATTCAACTTCTGCCCTCTACAGCCAGAGTTTTTACACGCCTCTAAGGGAATTCTGGTTGATTGGCATAATTATGGCACATGCATAGGATAATGTCACCGCCCTCCTGCTCAGAAAAATCTCAAAGGTAATGGGTCAAGAGAATAAAACTTATGAGCAACTGGGACCTGGAGGATGACATGGTGGGAAGAAAGAGAGAGAGAGAAGCAAGGGAGAGAGAATATCACTGGAACTCGTTCTAGTCTCAGGTTTGCAAAATGTCTTGCACTTGGTAACCTGAAATGAGCAGGGAAGATATTGCTTGCATTAACCGGCCAAGTACAACCATTTGATTTTGAGCTGATTTCAATAGATCAACTGATTTTTCAGTATAATGACAAAAAAAATTAATTGAGCCCTAACTACTACTACTCCTTTTGAAATTTTTTGTTTAAAATGTTGTTTTCATTAGATCAGACTTTCAAAGGACAAACTGAAAAAAATATCTAGAACAAAACCCTTTTAACCAAGTTGGATCCCCTAATTTAAGTCCATCTGTATAACATCTGTCAGGAGAATGAACAACTCATTCTAGAATGCAACAGGTGAATGGAATTTAAATACTTTTATACAGACATATACACACACATATGGTATCTAAACACAGAAATGCTTAATATAAACCTGAAATCCATCATATAGCATTAGCTTGTCAAGACATAATTTTACATGGCCCATGTCCAAAGTTATTTACAAATCATATATTTTTCTAGGCTGTGCCATTAAACAAAACCTTTACATCTCTCTCCAAAGTAAATCAAACCATTAATAAATCTAACTTTAATATCTTATATATATGGGTGTCTTTCAAATCCAAGTTAATTTAAAAAATGAAGAGAGGCCAAACATTTCCGTGGAATATACTTGTCAGGTAATGCTTTGTGTTGATTATGTTCATTGCATATTTTTAATTTAACTTCTTTGCTTGCCTGTGCAATAGAAGGAATAAAACATAAGGTGATTGAACTAAATTACAACAAATTCAGAATATATAAATCTATACTTCTAAAACTACGCAAAAAAACCTTGAAAGGTGGTAAAAAGAATGAAAAGAGATTAAAAAAAAAGATAAGGTGGAATTAAAGGAATGGGTTTTCTTTGATAAAAAAAAGAGGGACAGAAGAGAAGAAAAAAAACCCCATCCTTCTCTGTCGTGATAAAGAGAATGCCATCCAGTAGATGAAGATGTGCAGAAAGAAAATCAGCTTAAGCTGCAAAAAAGAGAATCAAGGTAAATAACAGGGTAAGCTCTTCTGATGATGATGAAAGGCAGCAATGGGAAGCTTTCGGTCTCCTCCAGTGAAAGTTTTAAACACCTTAGAAAAAACCTCTTTCAGGGTTATGTACAGTACATCATGCATCAATGCTAGCTGCTGAATTAAATGATCTCTGGGGGTCCTGCCTAGCCTCGCATTTCCATAAGCACTATGATCTCTGCAGGCAACACATTAGAATGTGCTGTTAATCCCACTTCATGTTCCAGTTACAAGACTCCCTGTGGGGCAGGAAAAAAGTATATCCCGGATTTAAGTCAGAGCCAGCACCTGTAATAGTCTTGTAGGGAGTTGAAAGGTGAATAAGTTTCCCTTAGAGCCCTCCAGCCCAAGATAGCTTCAGGACACATACAGTCAATCAACAATTTATCAGATTGTGGTGCTGAGCGAGCATAGGATTTTCACACCTAGTTGCATATATTTACTAAGTCCTCTTTATGTGCAACCACTAATAGCTTCTTGTTCAGAAATTGATAGTTATGTCGTACATTTGTTACAAGGAGTGATTATAATTGCCCATTTTTCAATCAGGAAGAAATAATCGATGCAAAAGGCCCATCTACTGCAGATAAACGAGATTAAAAAGTGCATGGTAATAGCTGAGGCCAGAAAGAGCCTTTACAAAGCAGCTCCACAAAGAGAAGGGAAGGCATGTGAAGATTAATGTTGTATAGCTGGCGTATGTGTATACCTGAAGTGTTTGTGCAGGGCAATATAGCTGAACAGAAACTTATTTGCTTCTGAAATTATTTATTTATTTATGTATTGAGAGATACAGAATAAATAAGACAATTTGCAAAACTCTTAACCTACTGTAGGCAATCTATGACATTATTCACTCAGCATAACATGTGCTCTCTATAATAAAAATTAAATCATACCACCTACATTGAAATGAAAAAAACCCACTAGTTTCATAGCCTAGAACTCTGTTCCTCTCTTTATTAAAACCTACATAGCAGTAAGTCTATCTAGCACTGTATTTATTAATAATCTAAGAAATAAACTAGGAAAAATTTTAATCAAGGCGTGCTTTCCAAATATTGTCTTGTTAATAGAAGATTAGCAAGATTAATTATCATTCAGATAGCTATTTATGCTGAATATTTATGCTGATCTGGATATTATTGCCATTCTTACAACCTGTAAGTGCAAATGAGCGTACTTAGATATGATACTCGAATGAAAGCTATGTATCTATGAGAAAACCCCCGTTTCCTGATACTGACACCTACCAGAAGGTAGGTCGGTGCTAGCACCAGTTCAAGAATCCTTTGCAAGCAAAAAATCTGTCATGAGGTTGAACTGTTTATTAAATTTCCAAATGACATCAAAAGGGGAAAGACTTCCTGATTATGTGAGGACAAGATTAAATTTCAAAGGATTTTTAAAGAATTCAAAACTGTAAATTAGAAAGAATCTTTCAAAATGAGAAAGAGTAAGAAATAGTAATTACCTAAATACAGAACGAGCAAACTACAGGCAGGCAAGCCAAGCAGGAAATCGGCAGAAAACAGTCAGGGAATCTGGGATTCTTAGTGGGTCAACACAAAGTATCACACTGATGCAAATGGCAAATAAAAACTCTGTTCCTGTGTTCAGCTTTAGAAAGGCATCAGATTTTGTCCACTTTATTTTGGCTACTCCAAAGTGCCACATTTCAGGAAGGATATGAACCAACTCATTAAAATCAAGA
>VZTM01031259.1:9106-31542 GCA_013400555.1 Jacana jacana
CTGTATTCAGATTTTTAAAACTAGAATAACCAAATCAATTACTTATAATGTTATTATAATATTATGATTTATTTCCCCCTGTGCTCAGCACTGGTGAGGCCGCACCTTAAATACTGTGTTCAGTTTACTTGGCACCTCACTACAGGAGAGACTTTGTACAGACTAACGTGTGAATGAAAATTATATATAAATTTGGGGCCTAAAAAATTAGGTAGACTATGTAAAGTTTGAATGTAAGAAATTAAGTCATAGAAAAAAAACATAGAAATAATAGAATTGTCTGGGTTGGAAGGGACCTTAAAGATCATCTAGTTCAACATTCAATCCAACCCTAGTCTAATTTCCCTTCTACATTCTCTCATGCCATCATGCAGATGGCAATAACTGGCAGTGTAGAAGGATTATTTCATCCCCCAAAATAATAACATTTGTAAATTTAAAAATACTTTTCAAAGTAAAACTGTGAAAAATGAATTATGTTATAAACTGCAAATTGCAAATAGAAAGAGAAGACCCTTCAAACTGTGATTACTAAATATCTATATACACAAATATTGTGTTAGTCAAGAGTTTTAAACAGAGAAAATTATATAATTCTACATGTAAATAATACCTTTGAGCTGCGATCATCCTGTGGAAGAACTGAAACAGCATATGTAATTGCTAAAGTCAACAGATTTTCTTCAAGAGCTTTGCTGCTTATGTTTACTATCCAATTTTACAGAGATTAATTTCACAAAAACGGAATTTTTATGTGGCAATATCCCTAGGGTTATGCACTCATCAGCACACATAATGATATTTTAGTAGATAGAAGAATAGCTCTAAGAGTCTTACAAAGAAACACAGCCTATCCTTCTAAAAAGAATGCACACAAAAGATAAAAAAATGATAATGCAGAATTGTCATTTTCTTCCTTTTCTGGGGGATGAAAATAGAAATTTTCAACTGTTAATGCTACGTTCAATTTTTAAATTAATAAAATGGTCTTTTAATGGAATTCTCAGAATTAAAGTACTCATCCTCCCAAAACAAGTTTTTGCATCTGGCTTCACACTCAGAAGTAGCAGACACAAACAGAAGCGATGTCCTGTGCCAGATGGGAGTGCTGGGGTGGTTAAAGTGGATATTTCATATTACCTTCTTTTCAAATCTCCTTTTTTTCCCCCCAAAGTCACATATGATATATGAAAAAAAAAACACAGTTATCACCAAATTTTCACACCTGCACTTGGAAATGACGGACAATTGGTTTTGACATACACCTTCAACATCAGTTATTCATTATACCTGATGCAAGTTTATGAACAAGCTTTTCTTGCAGTGTCTTCCCTCGCTTCACATATATGCTTCCTTCTTACAGCCAGGAGGTGATGTATGGCAGAGGGCAGACAGGCAAATTCTGCATTTATGAGAACATTTTCACTACTGACTTCCCAGGCGAACCATTTCAGTCATGAAAGAGGAAAGTTAAATGAACTGACTGACAGATCCCAACAGGCAGAGGTAAGGGCAACATATGCCTTTCCAACCTTTACTTGCTCAAACCGTGTTCTGTCCTTCAAGCATCTCTCAGCTTTACAGGATACAGAGTTCTTACAAAACTTCTCCCTTTGACAAATTATCTTCGTTCCTGTTGGCCCCATGATGCTTAGAAATAAATATTGATCTGGCTTCTACTGTTTGGTTTGTTTGGTTGGGTTTTTTTTCATTATGAAGGAGTCACCAGTCATCAGTTTAACCAAGTGGATACCAGGGACCATATCCAGAGAGGCAATCTTTAAGTGTATAGAGTTATTGGCATTTCTTATTGATGGCACCAGTACAAACTTGAGCTAAGAAATAAAAGTCAAATGTTACCACAGCTCTTTTTCATTTTCCTCGTAAAACCATTCAGATTCAGTAATTTAGGCACTTGTCATGAGAATGATTCCCATTGGACTTAATTGACTTCACAGACCTCAATAGTAAGTGAACAAAATATGTGTGAATATATTTATATTTATTAAGGATTTTCCTGGCAGGCTAAGGAACAGTGTTCTGAATTCTGCTCTAGATTCTGTCTCCAAAAATCTACTATTTCTAACCACTCCTGTCAAACAGTCATAATTAACATTGTTCTAAGCAGAAAATAAATTGCAGGTTTAAAACAGCTTTTCCTCTGAGAAAAAAAGACATAAGAAAAAGGGCCAAATCTGGATGGATGTCAACAATAATGTTTGCTTCTTCTGTTCTTTCACTTTTCTTACTAAATTCTTGAGAATGACAAGAAAGAAGTGTGCCTTGTTACTTTTCCACACTAAAACCAATGAAGACTCTTCACAGTGAACTCGCTTTTCAGAACAACCAGGTTTTCCTTATTTTGTGGTGTTTCCTGTCCAATCCTTTCCTCCTAATGCTAAAAAATATTTTCAGATTCCTGCAGTTGATGTAGCAATTTTCTGTATTTCAATATTGTACCACAGGAAGCACAAAGTCCATATTTTTTCTATAAAGTTAATTTAATATTATTAAAAAAAAAAAAAAAAATCGGTCCCCAAAGCATAAAGGCTTTTATGCCATCAAACAACTGCAGACATAATTAAAATGCTCCTATAAACAAATACTTTAATCATATTTGTTTTCTAGTGCTTCTAGGGTAACCTGAAGTTTCAAACAACCCATTCAAAATTACTGACTCTGCCTTTGCATTTCCTGTCATTCAAATGTTTCAATGTGTGCCCATACCATGAGCTGTCTCTTTTTGAGAAAACATGTTTAAGAACACACAATTGCTGCACTCTTACAGCATTTTGTCATTTCTAATGCCATGATGAGGCTTACTTCCCTCTTCAAGTTTAGGTATACAAAACTTGATTAAAATAAAATAAAAGCTATTGCAATACAAAGTTATTAAAAGGAAGGCAAGAAGACAGACAGAAAAGCAGGTTTAAAATAATAAATTTTAAAAAGCCAGATAGTCCTCAGGTTCACTGTATCCATCTGTCATAAGTAAGGCATAGGTAATATGGGCTAATTAAATGTTAATGAAATATAAATAATCTGCTGCTCTCAAAGCATTAGCTAAGGAGCAGTAACTGCACAACAGCTGCTGCAGCTCACCAAAAGTGCTCATGTCAGCACCTCAAACAACATCTAAAATCTGGCTTCAAAACATCTGAATGAAATAATAATGACTTCTTCATGTAACTCATTTCAAGGGACCTGCAATTATTTTTGCTTAAGACACGGGTGAAAGGCCCAAGTGACAGCAACAAAAGCTAGACAGTTTCATGAAGCAATATAATTGGATATGAGATTTTTCATCTGCAGTTTTGTTAAAATCTTTTTTAAATAAAGCACTGTGTCTGCAAAAGCAGTACTGTATTAAGATGCTAATGATATTGATAAAAGAAACTCATGCCAGAAATACTAATGTTACATACACAAATCTTTACTCCTTTTCTTTAGCATTGCAGTCAAACAACACATTTGGCACAGACAAAATTCAAGCTTGCCCCCCATTTAAAGCCTGATTCTTAAACACAAACTTCCTCCTAGCCAGAAGGAAGGTTTACAACTTGTTGTGGTCCAGCTGGGAACCACAGGAAGGACAGGTAGGACTGGGATGGCAAGTGAAGCATCACACACACAAGATGCAGGAATCACAGAATATTAGGGATTGGAAAGGACCTTGAAAGATCATCTAGTCCAATCACCCTGCTGGAGTAGGAACACCTAGACTAGAGTAGGTCACAGAGAAATGTGTCCAGGCAGGTTTTGAATATCTCCAGAGAAGGAGACTCCACAACCTCCCTGGGCAGCCTGTTCCAGTGTTCCGTCACCCTCACCGTAAAGAAGTTTTTTCTCCTATTTAAGTGGAACCTCCTCTGTTCCAGCTTGCATCCATTGCCCCTTGTCCTATCATCGGATGTCATTGAGAAGAGCCTGGCTCCATCCTCCTGACACTCACCCTTTACATATTTATCAACATTAATAAGGTCACCCCTCAATCTCCTCTTCTCCAAGCTAAAGAGACCCAGCTCCCTCAGTCTTTCCTCATATGGGATATGCTCCACTCCCTTAATCATCTTGGTAGCCCTGCCCTGGACTCTCTCAAGCAGTTCCCTGTCCCTCTTGAACTGAGGGGCCCAGAACTGGACACAATATTCCAGATGGGGTCTCACCGGGGTAGAGTAGAGAGGGAGGAGAACCTCTCTCGACTTACTAACCACACCCCTTCTAATACACCCCAGGATGCCACTGGCCTTCTTGGCCATGAGGGCACTGCGCTGGCTCATGGCCATCCTGCTATGCTAGAGCTTGAGGTAGATCACAGGATGTGCTCAGACAGAATGAAACACACCATGCCATATTGATAGCAAGCAACTTAAAAGCCAACCCCAACAGCCTCATGCTTAAATTGTATTTTTAAAATTGAGATCAGCTCAGTCTGCATGCATACTCATACAGCTTCTTCCTGCAAGCTACTCACTTGGGAGTTCAGCAACTCATCCGTCTGGGGCATCTAATAAGGTCACTGTTCAGATGGTTTGAGACAGGTGCCTGCGCTCCCTATCTACTCTTAGATAAAGAAAGATCCAATCTACAAGGAGGTGATTCTGAACATCTTGCTTGAAGACCTGAGGTATCACAAAGAGAACGACTGTCGTCAAAAAGCTCCAGTTCATGAGACAAGCTCTTTTCCTCCTAATATTTAGTCAACCATTTCACTTCGTCCCACATCAGATGGAGGTGGAATTCTAAAGTTATCAAGCCACTTCTCCCTATCTTTGGTGGTGGGTTGACCCTAGCTGGACACCAGGTGCCCACTAGAGCTGCTCTATCACTCCCTTCCTCAGCTGGGAAAGAAAATGTAACAAAAGGCTTTTGGGTCAAGATAAGAGAGATCACTTAGGCAATATTGTCATGGGCAACACAGACTAGACTTGGGGAAAATTAATTTTACCAAGAGTAGGGTAATGAGAAATAAAATCTCAAAACACATTCTCTCTACTCCTCCCTCTTCCTGGGCTCAACGTCACTCCAGATTTTTTCTGCCTTGTCTCCCCAAGCAGCACAGGGGGACAGGGAATGGGGTGCACAGTCAGTTTTCTCTGCCACTCCTTCCTTCTCAGGGGGAGGACTCCTCACACTCTTCCTGTGCTCCAGCATAGGTTCACTCCCACTGGAAAATAGTCCTCCACAAACTTTTCCCACATGAGTCCTTCCAAGGAGGTGCAGTCCTTCAGGATATGCTCCAGCATGGGTCGCCTTCTTAAATATGTTCTCACAGAGGTGCTACCAGCACCACTAATGGGCTCAGCCTTTATTAGTGGCAGATCCATCTTAGAGCCAGGTGGCACTGGCTGTCAGACATGGAGGAAGCTTCTAGCAGTCTCTCACAGAAGCTCCCCCCTTGAGTCTTCCCCACACCAAAACCTTGCCATGCAAACCCAATACAATACCCGCTTGTGTGACAACAGCAGAGTAAAGCACCCTTTGTGCTCTGTTGGAATGTGATATATTCAGTAAATCTACCTTCAGTTTGAGTGGTGTGTGCCAGAGTTTCTAGCTGTCATCTATCCCATGTCCATCCTCCACAGAAACTCCACAGAAAGCAAAGCAAGGCAATGGTTGGAAACTGCCAGGGTAGATTCCAGCATGCAGTTTCCAGTCCTGATGGGGTGTGTCTGTGTAATTTCTCTTGCCCCCACTGCCTAGACACAGGCTGTGAGACGGAGGCTCTTCCTGCCAAGGCCTAATTAACCAAGCTACTTGAAAATAAGGAGATCCGTCATTATCTGCACATTTACAAAGACAGACACAAAATTAAGTATAAATCACCCTACAAAGAATTCAGCACACAACAGTAATGCAGGTGTTCCTATGTACACATAAACACACCTCAGCATGCATTATAAAAACACAACTAAAAACTAGAAAGAGGTATTGACTGACTGATAAGTTTCTAGGGACCTTCTAAGCAACCTGTAAACACTGGGCTGTTGTTTAAAGCTATTTGTATCAGTGCTAAATCAAGAAAAATTATTTCCACTCTACACAAAAACCCATTCACCCACAAAGATACAAGACATTACTGTAAGGATGTAATATTTTTAAAAGAGATATAGCAAAAACATTCTTAAAATACAGAGCAACAGTACGTAAAGTCTCTTTGCTAAATGACAACAGAGACAAAGCCCATCTGACACAAGCTGTGATTCTGAAACTATAAGGGAAATGTTTTAGTCTGTTGTTGAATAATTTGGCAGCTCTTCAGCAAGAAAGAAAATTGCTGGAAATGAGTTGAGAAACTTGATCATCAGTATGCTAGTCACGTTCATCCCTTTCAAATAACACAAGGGAAAATTAAACAAATTACAATGTAACAAAGAGACAGTGTCAAATTCAATTAAAACTTCAGGTTCTTTGGTATTCTGAAATCCAGGGAGTTCCTGGTATAACAAACAGAAGCAGCAATTCCATTTACTATAGACATAGCACATCAATGTTTGTAAAATTCCTTTACACTGGGAGGGCACATACCTATATACTGGCATTTGTCATATAAGAAGACTGCATCTTTTTTAGCTCCTTGACTGAGATTAGGACACATATCTTCAGACAGTGAGTATGTGGTGTGTGCTTGTTGTCAGAAATAAGGTCACATTTCAAAGAATCTCATTTTTAATTAGAAGAGGTTGAATATTTTCCTGACATATGTAAATTCATGCTGCCTGTTCTGGTGTTGGAACTGCATCTTCTATCTACCAAAAATATTTTTTCCAAATGACTCCAGAAACTTCCTAATGGAATAGCAAGCATGACATGTGCTGTACCACTCAGCTCACTGCTGAACTGCAATCGCCTTTAGGCTGAACCTATGGACAAAGCAACATCAAAGCAACTCACACAAGTGACCCAAGGTGGGAAAACAGGGAATGTCATATCTAACTCAAATTGCAGAGAGAATATTGTAGTCACTGCCAAACTAACCAAATGAAATTCGACCAGGAAAGGATGGTTTTTACCCAACAGCACCATGGGATGCACCACAAATGGTCAGACTTGAGATTTTATGCCTTATTCAAAACCAAGAACCTCACAACTCTAAGTCCTTAAGACCTCAAGGTTGCAACAAAGTTGTAGAATGACACCTGCTAAATCACCAGCATTAATCTCCTTTTTCTTTAGGGATGCCTTACATAAGTACACATCCAGTAAGAACCAATTAAGTCAAACAGAATAGACCTTAGCCATATGGTAAAAAAGAAAATCCTGTTTATATTGTGCTTTATATTACAACTTAGGTACCCTGAGAAAAAAACATTTTTAAGGTGAAACATTCATTTCCAGATTTCAAAATATGTTATTATGAAAAAGATGAAACACAATGGAGTATTACTGTCATCTTCAAAGTTCTCCTATTTAACTTGGGGGAAACGAACAGATTTCAAGCTTTTCTCAATATATTTTTTTTTTAACTTTTGATTATATCTTTCATCTTTTGAATATGTCATTATGCTCTTTTAATATTTTACATTTGGCTTTGTTAGCTCTTGTCCACATGCAGGAAGGCAATTAAGATGGACGTTTTTCTTTGTGTGCTACTGCAAATATGTGGGCTTAACGAGAACTCACTCACACCACCAGTTTCTCTGATGGAAGACATGTTAGAGAATGCACCAAGCAATATCTATGAACCATTAAAAAATATATCCATCACACATCTCTAGAGAGAAAAGGTAAAAATAGAGGTAAAGTCATCACATATGTGACAGGTGTGAAATTTCCATTTATTTTTCCTTAAAAATAGTGAAAATATATTTTATCCAGCACTCTGAAAGCCAGAAACTGACTTCTAGCTTTTTACCTCTCAACTTCCAATCCGACCTCCAACTTCAACTCTTCTCTTTGTGATGGAATGTAGTGTATTAGACTAAAACAATATTCCTATAGAAAAGAAACCATCTTGAAAACAGATTCCTCTCTATTGTAATTGCTTGAGGTTTTTTTCCTCCCTTCCTTCCTGAGATATAGTGAGATTCCTTGATAGGTCATCACTGGAGACTGAATCCTGAAATCATCAAGCTCCAACGCCTGTTCTGAAAGGATGATACCAAGCAATTTCAATGGAAAGAGAGATTCCTAAATCTATTGTCTCATCATTAATAAAGACAAAACATTTTCTGCATGATCACTATATACACCAGAAGGAGGGTCTTCAAAAGCAGCACTAGAGTCGACTGGAAGCCCCTTTTTGCAGTACTTAAGTATCATATTCATCAAGACAAGACGGCTGAACGCACATTTAACTGATGAACCAACGACCCAAACTCCATTCATACTCAGCACAAATTCTGTGCTATGCTCAGCACAGAAATATGAATGTGAACACCGCATATCTTAAAGCATTATATACAAATGTGCTTGAGAATACAGTGGAAAAGGGTTATTATTTTCAGTAAAACCCGAGCTGGTCTAATCCTCACTTGTTAATTCATGCAGAAAATATAAAGTTAGCTAGTCTACGCTTTCTTTCTCCAAGAAACATGTTTTTAACCAAGTCTCTATTAACAAAACTTTTCCCCTTCTTTGTCTGTGTTGTGGGGTTTTCAGTTTGAATTCTTAGTTGTATTTCACAGGTGTATCTTATATGTAGAGGCAATTCAAAACTTGACTATATTGCTGATATACAGCCAGGGCCATGAAGTGCCATCTGGATACAAGCAAGAACACCCACCACCAAGTCAGACACAAAACTAGTGTTTCATGATGAAGTGATATATGAACCAGCAGATAGTGTCACATGAAGAGATGGTACACAGATACTTATACTTTTATAAAAAAAAAATAATAATTAAGTGGGCAATATTTGACACCAAATTTGTCCCTCCAGTTGTTGATTCATTACAAATGACTTACACAAGTATTTTAATCAGTTCAAGTTGATAATGAAAGCACTTCTTAACTATGCTCTCCAGCTCTTGTGGTATTTTTTGTTACCCTCTTACTTTTTGTCAAGCTCATGTAACTGAAGAGTCTGTTTAAAAACACATGACAAAGGCCTTCCATATTCATTCCTTTTCCAGCATTAAAGCTTGTAGCTTTCTTCCTAACTATTAAGAACTACATGGCTACAGAAAGGAGAATACCATAAGAAAACTGTTTAAATTCCAGCATACTGTGAGATTAACAAACCACGGAAATCTGACATTACTGCAGATTCAGAGCATTAATTCCTTCATACAAAGCTTTAAAAAAACATTCTCTGAAAGTTATAGACAAAATACTTAATTTTATTTCTGGAAAAGGGGTGGTATCAATGGTTGACTTCAAAAGTACCTGTATAACCCACCTGTACAATACCCCTTTTTTTGCATTTTAAAATAATTATAATAAAAATTATTACTGAAAAAAACCCACTATGTCCAAGTCAACAGTTAGGATTTGCAGAGTATCAAGGCTGTTCCTACAGCTCTGCTAGCGTGCCTAATGTGTTTCAACATACTGCTGTGCTATCCCCAAGCGTCTCATGCATCGCTGCAACACAGCTATCACAACTGCTCTCATCCACTTGTCCACAGCATCTACATCCTTCAATTTGCTACAAATTTAGCTTCCATACCCCATATGGATGGTTGCTGCCCAGTATAATTAATTTCCTAGGCTTCTCTGGGAACCCAGCCTATCGTTGGGCAAGGAATGCAGCTCTCCATCTGACTCCTATCGTGAATCAAGATTATAGTTCAGGGGAAAAGAGTGTATGCTTTCATACAGAATAGTTTGAAATATGAAAGACAGTATGTTGATCTTCATGCAAAACACCATTATTGGCATTCTTTGTAAATTGTGACAACATACACTTGTAAATCAGGATTAAATTTAATTACCGCTGATATTATAAATATCAGTGAATGATAAATATCAATTCAACAGTAAAAAATTCTAACAGTTACAAACTCTTTAACCACTGGGGTCCTCACTACAAAATTAACAACAGCTGGGTGCAATTTCACAGCATCAGTCTTCTCCACATACCCACCATGGCAGAAGCTCCAGTAACGCTGCTTGCTGTTGTGAAGCAGGTCTAGCAAGACGGAAGCACGGGTTGCATGTGTGTTTCACTCCCACCCGACACTCTAGCCATGCACTGTAGCACATTTTATGGCCAGTGATGTGAAGATGACCTGTATGAGCTAAGTTTATTTCATTCCCTGAGAGGCAGGAGTTTACACAAACTACATTTGGCATGGCCAATAAAATCTGACGGCAAAAAGTTATTTAGAAAGACAGACATTAAGGTAAAAACACGTAGCTTACATGTATGATTAGCATAACTTCGAAGAAGAGATCTGTGATCAGGAGCTGGGGCCATGTATTAAAAAGAGATATGAAAAAACTAGTCAATATGAAAACAAGTTATTCTCATCCTCAGTAAGTTTGGAGGTAAAGATCCAGCTATGTACTTGCAAGGAGAAGACAGCTTGAAAACAGCCAGCTTAGAACAGGATACTGAGAGCTCAGTGATATATTTTATGACAAAGTTTAGGACTTTTCATGCACTTTTGCAAGTATATCAATTGCACATGGAAATGTGCACTACTGTTCATTAAAGTAATATTAAATTGCCTGGCGATACAATATTTTTTACATTTATAGAACTTTGAAGTACTACAGAAATAGAGGCAACATAAGACTGTAGTATAATATTTTATATAAATAGAAATTTAAGAGCAATAAAATGTTTCAATAACAAAATTAAGCTTCTCACCCAATCACAGATTTGACAGTGAAAAAGTAATGGCTTATTTATCTTTCCTGATGTTAATCTTTCTTGATATTCCCTAAGGTCAAATACATCCACTTCAGCGTATGTTTTTTATGAAATTATAATTATTACATAGTGGATGATTTTTTTACATTACTTTCAGGAGGGGGGGGAAGTGGCCAATTCTGATCCTCAGTCACTCATGTGAATCTTCAGCAGTTTCCACTGTGTTACAGCAACTAAATTAACACCAAGGAGTCAGGCATATGCATGCTTGGCATCCTTTTCATTGTACATGCACAATTTCTAAATTCTAGACATACAAATTTGGAAATTTTACATCATATGTTAGTTACACATCAGAACAAAACTCATACAGTTTTTCAGATTCTGCTTACATCATTCAGCATCATTTTGGGCTTGAACATCCTAAACATGTATTTCCCTGCTCAGAAAAAAAATATAATTCGGGAGAAAGGAAAAGGATTTTCTCTGGAGCTATGTTAGGTTATACAGCTGCTCATTTCAAATGACGGAAGAGGAAATGTTGGATTTCCACAAACTCTTCCCTCAAAATTCTTCTAATGGACAGAACAACCCTACAGCAAATGTACAAATCCTCATGCAAGCAGGTAAGCAAGCTAAAAGCATTGCATCCTAAGAACCAACTCTCACTGGATGGACAGAGGGCACTAAAAAGCTTTTGAAAACAGCTTTTTCCCATATAACCTTTTTATAGGTGCCATATACCATCTAAAATTCCTATGCAAAACTAATGAGCTTTTTATATTTTGCTATGTTGGCAAATGACTTCTCTGCTCCTCAGATATTGCACGCTACTGCATACTAACAATGCGAAAATCTTTCAAAGGGAACATTTTGACACAACACTTTTCTTGCATGGTGATATAATTCAAGCAAGATTTTTTTTTTTCCTTTATTGTGTTTATAATAAAATGCTCACAATAGTGAGAAAATTGAGATTTAAAGCAATATTGTTGGGCTTCAAACAGCATGAGTTCATTGGAACAAACTGAAAATATATCTTAACACAATCACTTTGCTTCAACTAGTACTTCATGATTTCTGGATTAAAAAAACAAACCTAAAAGAGACATTCATTTCTGGCTTCACAATAACAAGGGGTTACAAAAAAAAACACCCCACACTGAAACAACCCAAGTTTGAGCAAGCGAAGTACTAAATAAAATCAATAACCTATGCAATCAATATTCTATTGTCCTTTTTCTGCTCCCAACCACATTTCAATTCTATAAATGAAATTAAATATTTGTATATCCTATTGCAGTGACATTTTAGGAATTTTTGCAATTATTGTTAAGTGCATTGGACATCCACTGGAGTTTTGACTAGGTTGTCATAAATTAACATATACAGAAGAAAAATTCATAAAAGTGATAGATCTACCCTCCACAAAACATGGCAAAGCCAGTATAATAGCAATAGCTATTCCAGAGGTGCCTGAGAAAAAGAAGCCCAATACCATCCCTGCAAAATCCCAAGCCTTTATTGCAATGATATTTCTGCGAATATTTGAGTAAATCAAATACACTACAGAGTTCAGCTAGTTAAGTGACTGATGGCCTAACAACCAAGTGGGGATAGGGTCTCTGACCTAATAACAAACCATCACTGATGGGAATGCTTTCTTGGGTTTGTCTGTGTATTGTGGAACATATTACATAGAGGTGAAAAGTAGGAAATTTTAAACCACAGCAGGTAGCTTCTTAGCAACTTAAAAAAAACAACAAAAAAACCAAAAAAACCCCAATCAAACAAAAAAGTGTATTGAATACTGCCAAAATATCTTTGACTGATAAAACTTGAGTCTTTTATTACCTGCCTAATAGGATACTATGGAAGGATCCTCAGAGGACACCTTAAAGGATTATCCCTAACAGTAAGGGTATAGATTAGTTCAGGTATCCTCTGAGCTCAGGAGGAACAAATATTCCCTCAGGTTACATCCTTAAGATATGCCAAATACAGATTGTAAGATTTCAGAATAAAATCTGGATTTTATTCTGAAAAAAGAAAAAAATCAGCCTTGAATTATCTGAAAAAGATTGCATTATTTGGGTTAAAAGAAACACTCTAATTTTAAGAGAAGAAGGTGGCATTACATTCCCTCTTTTGGCCTTCAGAAAAACAGTATTTAAAACATACTCTTATAAATTATACATACAATCAGTGAGTTTCCAAGAAAGTCTCACCAGAAAGTAAAATAGATATTAAAGGAAGATAGTAAGCTTTTAAAACTTTAGCAATATCTAGTAGACTTTTAAATGCTTATCTCAAAACTGAGTTAATACAAAGGCATTCTATCTTTGGCTGATGCTTTTTGTGCAGAGCCATTCTTTCCCACATTGTTCTATTAATTTTAGAAATTCATCGGTACTGGAATCTCTAATGCAGCATTAATTAAAGTCATCTCTACAATTCATTCCTAATGTAGATGAAGGTCTAGTGTTAAGACATCTAACAATAACTCCAGCTCCTTAGATCCCCTGTAGTACTGCTGCTGCTTAACTAGATTTGCTCATTCCTGCATTGTAATAAACAGAGATTAGGTCTGTTTTGCACTCAGACCACTACATTTAATTAAACATAAATGGTTTGTATTCCACCTGAAGGTATGCATGGGTAACTCCTATTCAGATGAACCACTGATTTCAAATCCCATTGACCAATTTCCTTTTATTCAAAGAAGAAAACAATGCCCAACAGTCTGTATGAGGCTGAGGTGAATTTAATGAGCAATGAATACGAATGCCATACTTCAGAGAAGATTTTGATCTAAGGTGACTAAAAGACACTTCAAGATTTTGATGTAATAGAAATTTTAAAAGCCAAGAATTTTATTGCATAAAAGATATACCCCTAAACTATGAGTATTAGTAACTTTTTGTAATGACACTTTCCACTATAATAGCAAATACACATGCAGCTTTTGAGTTTCCACTGTATGGAATTGTACCGATAGTTGCTAGGATTTTGGCCCAACTTGACTCAACACTTCTGTGGTTGTCTTGCAAACATTAACATGATAAATCAGCTGTGGACAGCTGTGCTACCATTACTTCATGCAGGACCAACGAATATGTTTAATCCAGAATTCAGCAGATAGATAAGGAGATAAGGACATTCAGAAGCTAGATAAGAAGTCTACTTTCACTTATTTTTCTTTTTTAAGAAGTCCTCATCTTCTGTATTCAGCATGTATACCAAAATTTCTAATGAGATGAGATCTATTATAATTGTTATTGAGATTTCTTCACAGTTAAGATTTATTTTAAAGGTTATTCCTAATAACTTGACGTTTGTTTTAATGATTGTCACAGGAGTATGAGTTTTACAAAAGAAATATAAAGAAAATTGTGACAAGCAGTGAACTCTCTGAGTCACTTTGTTTTGTTATTCAAGGGTGCCTGTTTTGATGGGGATAAGTTCTTACAAAAATCACACGTCTCCACTAGCATCTACTGTAGCATGCTAGATCTTCTACAGCATTTTTCAGCACCTCAAAATCCATGAAAATAAATGTTTGAGAACTGTAAGCAAAAACTGTAATAATCTAACATGTAAGTACTGTAAACAACAACTTGGGCTACACCTTGTAGCCTCAAAACACGTCAATCAACTCTTAAAACACACCTGTTCCCACACCCTCACCAAAGCACCTCTTTGAAACGCAAAACTATAAATCAGCTACATAGCGCTTGGCTAGGGATTAGGACTTTGAGGGCAAAATGGTCCTGAAGCAGATTTGCCATTAAAAAAATAACTTTTATTCTATTGATAGTGGTTATGTTTTTGTAAGTTTCTGGTTCATTCCCTCGCTCCAGGTATTCACTCCTCTCCCTCAGTTGTCTGCTTTAGGTTTCTGCTCCTGAGTGATGCTGAAGCAAGTAAAGGAATGATTATATCTTAATTTCAAGGTCAAACTGGGATGAGGGAAATGGTGGAATAAGGAAGGCAAGAATCCCACTTTTTATGCTTGAGCATAACTATGGTCTAAAGAAGATGCTACACAAACTCAGAACGCTGCTGAGAGTTTTCATTTTTCCAGTTGGAAGAAGCTGCGCAAGTTTACAAAGAAATCTTTGCCTAAGTGCCCTGGTGCACTTCACCACTACCAGTTTAACCTGCCTCGCTGCTGACAGGTTTCTGTGCAGCGCAAAAGCACAATGAGCAAGGTTTGTAGCCTGCGGAAGGTAACGCTTGCCTGGGAACATTTCTGTACGATGTGCAGAGCTACTACCTGAGTCAACTAGAATACAGGGAATAAATACTTTTTCAAAATGTGATTTGGAATTTTATCCATCAGAAGTGCTTAAGATCCAGATTAAGCATCCCTATCTGGAAGCAGGATATTAAATATCTAATAACTAACACTTAAGTACGAATTCTATTACCCTGAAAGATTTCGGTCTTCCCTAGTGAAATTACCACGGGTAGCAATGGGATTTATAAGTATCATTAATATCCAAAGTGAATTTTAAATGTGCACATAATGAAGGACAGAAAAGGTAAGAGATCACCAAATTTCTTTTTAATGGTTAAAACTGTACAAGAGATTTTTCGCTCTACAATCTTCATCTCAAAAGAAAGAAATCATCTAAATTATTCAACATGGAGGATCCGCTCTTTAACAAGGACACAACCTTCACCTGTTTAAATTACAGATTTGTCCTTTGTATCTCCATACTGAATAGCTGCAAATTTCCCACTGGTTCTGTTGGAAAGAAGAATGCTTTTATCTTTAATTTCTGCTTTTCTTTCAGTTTTCAGCAGTTATTTTCCTAAAGTTCTTTAAATATTGTCATGAAAAAGTACTTATATTTACATTTCACAGACATATATCATCCCAGTTTGCTTTACTGAATGAAAGAACGTTGGATAAAACAGCACAAGCTTTCCACAAAGATTCATGCACATGCTTAAATTTCAATGGACTAGTCATTTGCTTAAATTTGAATAAGTATGCAGATCTTCATAGCACTGGAGTTGAATTTGAAAAAAAATCTTAACTTTATTATGACACTTTTAGGCTTCAGAAAAAAGAGCATTTATAGCGAGTTACATTTTCTGCAAAACTCAATACATCAAAATCTGTGACTTTCAGACATGGGAATAATACAGAAGAGGATTTTCAAATCATCTTCTTCTGTATCTATTTTTTCTCACTTTTCAGTGGGGGATTTGAGCATCAAAGCTATGTGAATCCAATTGGCCCCCATGAACTTTGTTGACCTCGTAATGTTCGAATACACACAGCCATTGTATTTTAGCCAAAAAGAAAAAAAAATTTCCAAGATGGGAGAGGACAAATCAATGGCTACTTCATTTCAAAAGGTACTATTCATGCATGCTAAAGGCCCCCATTTTACAAGCACACATATGTACAAATACATATGTTCTCTATTAGTTTTTGGAAGTCAGATCAGCAGCACTACTCTTGGGCAGTACAAATGACTGGGAAAAGCCAGTCAGCATAATGCATTGAATACATTATTAATTATCATTATCATTAAATACAGAGACCTTTTATTGTCAGGAAATTAAAGTCTACAAAGTGAATCTCAGCTGTTCAACTGTTTTACCACTGTATTTGTATTAATATAAGAAATTGGGAGACTGTAATTAGTCTTTTGAAGACAGTATAACAGCTGCACATTTTATACTTATTTGGCTATATAACTCATGGTTTAAAGTTACTACTTTTATCTACTTTAGTTCACCACTATCTGAAGGAAGTGGCAACCTCAGGACAGGTATGATCTTCAATCAAAAAGTTTACCTACAAATTTTGGCTGGTTTTGTTTGGCAGACGGATAAAGCCACTGTGAACTAAATTTAAAAAAATACAGCCTTTGACCAATATGTGATGTGATGTGCTCACATAGCCACCAGTATGCATCTAAGGTGACAGATCTTTAGAACAGGCATGAATTTTTCATAGGTGCGCTTGAAAGAACAAGTTTATCCCTGTGCCATCAATATACAGTGGATTCATAACCCCAAGAAACCTGAGGAGTAGACAGCAAGACAGCAAGACTGCTTTCTGCTCATCAGCATTCATAGGACAGACAGAGCTGAAGTGTATGTTTTCAGCAGCAGTCCTGATCACAAAATACATATGCCTGTTAGAAAAGAATGTCCTAATGTAAGCAAGTACGGATTCAAGATTAGATGCCTCACAAAATGCAGTAGCGCTATCAAAATAGTCTACAGATTACCCTTCTTGTAACAAAAATGTGATGATTCAACAAAGATTAGCATCTGTTCTTCCATTCACAGTTAACAATGAGGAATGTGTATGATACATTAATCAGTATAACAGATAGAAAACATCAAGTTCTTTGCCTCCAACATCGATAAAGGATCTAAAGAAAGGAGGCTACAGCATAAAAAAAAAAAATCTAGATCATATAGATCATACTTGATAAACACATCATGAACACTGATAAACTGTATAAAAAAATTGTTAAAAATAATAAATCTGCTATCATTTCCAGGTAGCTAGTTGGCAGTATGTAACTACTTATGCCAACAGTGATATGCAGACATTCTCCAATCAAGACAGGTAAGCACTCCATTCAACCTAAAATACTCATATTTTCAGTAAAACTAACAAGCAAACAAGAAAATACTAAGTTCATTGTGGTTTCTAGGGTTCAAGGAAGGTTGCTCCGCAGCTATTTTAGATTTCTTGTCATGGCACTGTATTGAACCACTGATACCTACAGGCATAGTTGCATATATTAATTCCTCAAGAAATACCTCTGCAGCTTCAGTGAGACAAGACACCTCTGAGGATAAGCTATGGAACTGCCTTGGACAGCCTGATTTATTGGCAAGGTACATGGGAATCCAATGAGCTTGGCACAAACATCCCATTTCATGTGAAGTATTTCTCCCCATTCTCCCCAATGAAAATGCAGCAAAAGAGCAGATTGATTTTTTTCTGCATTATTAGGATTTCCCTAAGCCTCTGTCATTGTTTTGGCTTGATCCTGATGTAAAGAAAATATAGGCAAAAAAATTGACCCTTATGAACATCATGTATGGTCAATTAAACACTCCCATAGATACATTGCTTATACGTATTTCCTAACAGATTCAAAATTTTGCCTGCCTCCAATAGCTACTGATTTAAAGATGATCACAGGGAAGCAGTATTATTAAGCTGTATTATTAAGTAAATTCATTTATAATATCTGCTGTTAGTTTTGTCTATTTACTAATAAGTTGATATCATTATAAATAATAAGGAGGATATATTTGGAAAATAATTGAGGGAGTGGTCAAAGTGTCTAAGAAAAATCAGTTTAGAACTAAGGAAAATTGTTTCCTTCACTCAAGTCAGGCTAAATTTAAGCAAACCACAGGACAGAAAAGTAACTCTGACTACCACTCAAGCACGTATACAAAAATCTTAGTTACCTGTTTTTTAAACAAGATAAAATAACCCTCAAACAATTAGCTGGTCCCATAAGAATGACTACCAGACTTCCCATAAAATAATGCTTCCTCCATAGCCAGCATAGCAATGGTCACTTAAGAAAACAAGTAAATGTGGTAAATCAGGCCAAAGTCACCTCTAAGAACAACAAGCGCAAAGCTGCTTTCACTTCATCAAAAAGAAATTAACCATTTTATGATTTATTGACTTGGCCACAGCTCTGCTTGAGTTACCTTGCTCCAACGTAAGAGGAAAGCAACCCATAAAAACAGTACTCTTTTCTTGTCTTAAGGTAGACCTCTTGACCCTGTTCCACAACTTTTTTTGACATGCTCTGAGGTCATCTCTGAAGCAGCTGCCAACAAGCAGAGAAACTCACCCTTGCTTTCTGTTACTGTCACAAAAAGTATTCTGCCAGAGGGAGTACATAGGGAAAAGCTGCTGGTTCCTCCCAGACGGTGGCATAGCCAGGCTGAGCAGTGCCTGGACTCACTGCTCCATTCCCCAGCTACCAGCGACACTACCAGGCTAGATGATGGGAAACAGGGCGCAACCAAGGAAGTATTGCGCACAGATAATGCTGAGCCCTAAACTCATTTCAGTTCTGTTAGCCATTCGTCTGCAGGCAGCACAACAGATTTGTCTCAATTCCCATTAAAGGCAATTTCATCAACTTTTCAATACGGCTTTGAACAGGCTCAGGATGGTAATGAAGCAGCACATAATAATCACGGCATCTATACATTTGGAGCGCATGGCCTCTGCGGCAGTGCCTGGGAATAACGCAGAGGACTACTAACAGATCAGCATAAAACCATCTGTAACACAACTTACTAGCTTCACTGCCCCCAAATCCTCATTCTTCATGAAGGAGGATGTCAAGGTCAATGAATATTTGGGAAGTCGAGAAGGCCACTAAGCTCAAATGTACCCAGTGTACTACTCCCTACAATTTCTACTCATTTGTTCTTGACAGCAGTTTGGAGTAAGAGTGAGAAATTTAAGGTTATTAAATGATCTAAACAAGAGAACATAAGTGAAAGTGAAAAGCAATTGTAAAGAGATGTGTTTTCTTTCCCTAAAATATAGAAATAAAAAAAAAAAAATCAGTTTATAATACTGTGGCTGCAAGATACAAAGCACTTCCTCGCTTTTTAAAGGTAACTTGTAGAAGAACAGGAACTGCACACACAGGCACAGTAAAGGTTCCAAGCAAGCAAAAATTAGTCTAAATCTAGATTTTCCCCTCATTCATGATTGCATGTACATATATCAGTTAGGTCTGGGTCTCTCAATAATGATACAAAAGCATTTTGCACGATAATACAGCCTTTCTTTTTTCTCAAATATGTGAAAAATGTTGCATATCAATCTCATAATAAATATTACATCCAAACCAAGAGTTGAGACTTTTAAGTATATATCCTTAGTGCCCCTAAACATGTGTTTCTAACATACAGTACTCTTCCTTCAGTACTAAAAATAAACATGCTATGTGGTGCTTCACATTGAAAGGTAGGCAATCTCACTTTACCAGTAAGCAGAGAAAATTAGGTGACATATTTAACAGAGTTTACATAACTGCTGGGTTGTAGTTCAAAGTCGACATGCCCCCATATCTAAAGTCTGAAAGTACTGTTTAATATGTATTTAAAGTAATACTTCATAATATGTCTCCCAGAGAGCTTATTTCTTTTAAAAGAAATCAAAGAACAGCCTCCTTTTAAAATGCATTGTTATATCATGAAAAACGAGTATGCTAATTGGCTTCAGCTACAGTTTCCCTTACTCCAAGAGACCAAATTTCAGATGTTCCCAACTCTTGCAGATTGTGCCAGTTTCAGTACAAGAAAGCATTCCCAAAGATTAAGGTTTTAAAGCTTCCTCAGTAGATCAAAACTCTGATTTTGATTAAGAAAGACACTTTAAATGCTTTTAGTTCATATTTGCTCTACTAAAAACTTTATAAGGACTCTCCCTGTTTGACTATCCCTGTTTTAACAAAGATAAAATTAAAAATTAAGGCACAGATGATAATGTGAGAAGTGAAAAAAATAAAAAATATTAACACCTGACTTAGCAATATTATTAAGACATGCATAATATAACTGTGCAATCCTATTTGAAAGTATTTAATCAAATACAGAACTGATAACTTTCCCTATTTCTTCCCTCTCTGGCTTGTGCATTCATTATTTCCAGGTTAAGAGAATAAAAAGATAAGTATGCCACAGAAAGTGTGAAGTTACAGTACTGATGCCCTGATATAAGTAAGATTTATGAGAGATTATTAGTCCTCCTACAAAAGGCTCCATAAATAAAATAACATACCCATATTGCTCTTTCATTCGCTAATCCTCTTTGCAAAGCACTTTTTGCTACACAATTTAAAATCTCTAACTCCAAAAATTCGTGCCAGAAAAATGGAGGAAAGCAAGAAGATGGAACACAAGAACAGCAACATATTGTAGAGAGATATTTTAAAGCTTTTGCTTCAAATATTTCATATTATTTAGTCTTCTCCTTTCAAAGCTTTCATAGTCTCTTTGACTCAGAAGAACATTAATTTCTCTTGTATACACACAGTGGTCTGTAATGCTGAAAACCCTTTAACTGTTCCCATAGTAACCAAAACCATTCTATTATATGTCTTTAATTGTCGACTTTTCAAGTATAATCTATTATTGTTGCTGGAGTCAATGTGTTCTGTTGCCATCTAAATTATGGTTTCCCTGAAGTCTATCAGGAATTCATTATAAATTCAAGTTAGCTTTCAATAATTTGGAATTTAAAGCATTTAGTGTATTTGATTCTGCAGTATCACATTAAAAAATAATTCAGGAATAAGTATGTATACAGCACAAAGCTGAAAGCATTAACTATTAATTTTGAAGAGGTGAATCTTAGTCATTTCAACTTCAAACATGCGGATAAGCGAGACTTGCTAGAGCTCAGATCAAAATTCCCTACCTGAATGGGGATATGACTCCTCTCTGAACTATGGCTCAGCTTTGTGATTCATCCCTGTAAAGTACTTAGATTGAATTCCAAATTCTCTAAATGTATTCCCCGTTTTAGGTGACAACTTTATAAAACAGAAGCAATTTCTCAAAGAAAAAATGAAGAATGATGATTTGCCCAATTAAGCTTTCGTAAAGAAAATAACCTGGTTTGTATCAGCACCATACTGATTTTTAATGGCAGTGTCCAATTGTAAACTGCAGCACAGCTGAAGGGCAAAGAACTTGAAAACAATTACAAATATTTTTATTATTATGTATCCTACTTGCATTACTCCATCTCGAGTCCAACTGATATTAAGATAAAATATATTTTGCATGCTATTTTTATGTATATTTGCTCCCACAACAGCACGGGATTTAGAAAATATGGTAATCCTGTTTCTGAACACTCGTGCTTTTTCACTGACCCATAAATGCAATTTCCTAGCATTAGTTATCCCAAGTAGAGTGCACTGTTCCTTGGAAAAGAAAATGAGAGGGGTTTCATTTACCTGTGGCAGTACATGGCATGTTTTAGAGTACTGCATACTTGGTCAGAATTGACAATAAATAATCAATATATAGCAACATTTATCCAGACCATCTCTCTGAAAATGTTTACCTAGAACATTTAAATTTTTCCAGTCAGAAATATCAATCACTTTACTTATTCAGGTCCTGATAAGGAACAGAAAAATAAGATTACAACACTAGACACTATTAAAATAGGATTACAAAAATAAGGATCAAAATACAGTCCCATTAATAATGCACTATTGTAGGACAAAATAATTTGTACCACCTTACCACTTAGTTCATCTGTCAAAAAGGACTTCTGTTTCTTCTGTTCTAGCTTTAAAATTTGTGCATGAGGCATTTAGATTGATGCATTCAAAATTATGCCACTGTATTTTAAAATGAAAGAATGGGTTTTTTTTATTATTTTTGGTTCCCATTACATTCATTCCAGGTTGTTTTGTAGTTCTAATGTGAGGCCTCTGTCACCTCTGCACCTACCACTGCCAGGACAGATGACTCATTTTTAACTCAGTATCTTCCAAACTAGTAACCTGGGCACATACTATGATTGTATATAAAGATGTATACTACACAAAAGGACATAACAAAAAGATAATTAGAAGTGGGACTGGAATACACCTGAAAAAAACAAACAAACAATAATAAAAAGTTGGAA
>VZTM01031265.1:9431-26021 GCA_013400555.1 Jacana jacana
TTTAGCAAAAACACTTAGTCTCTTAGATATCACTCTGCTTCTGAATAATCTTTTTGGTGTACAGATCAAAAGAGAAGCTTTCATCATAGATCTGGAATTGGACTCTAATCAGTGTAAGAGTTCCATAAGCTTCAGTGCAAGACCTTTTCATTTTCTTCATGTGAAGATAAATTAGATCATAAGCTCTTCAGAACAAACATCAAATTCTTTCAGTGTTTACTGTACTAAACAATGCAAGGCACCACAGTTTGGGCTTCAAGAAAACAAACTGTAATTGACATGTTTGTCTCAGAGTATGGAAAGATCAAAACCAGTGAACTACTTTCACTGCTTGACTATTCAAATTGCATCCCGACTAAACTAGCCATAGTCAATCCCATGGATCAAGATGAATGCACAGGTGTTAGATGCTCTTTTAAAATGTCAGGTTTTTATTTGCAATGTTACATAGGCAAAAATAGTTTATCTTCTCTTTGATTTTAAAAAGGCAGAGCAATTTTTTTTTTCCTCCATGACAGCAGTTTTCCTTTTTTTTGCTTTTTTTCCCTTTTTTCTTTTTTTTCTTCTAACATAAGTGAACAGGAAAGGTATAAGAAAAAAGATGCTGCACCAGGGTTTTGCTAAATGATATCTTTAGGAGGAAATATGACTACATCTTTTATCTTTTCCCCTAAAGCATAACATTCTTATTAACCACGTATGATGAGCCACTGCGTGGCTGGAATGCTTACTGTTAATTATATCAATTGCACGTTTGGAGAACTTATCCAAAAGTTATTTGAAGCCTGTGGGGATCTTTCCATTGATTTTAAAGGGCTTTGAAATAGGCCTCTAGCCTTGTTTTCTGTTCATGAATGATTTAGAAACCAATCCTGATGTCTAGTTATTTGTAAGTATTGGGCAAATAGTTCGGACAAACAATTTCTGGTCTACAGGTCGTTTCCAAAATGTTAATTTAGACTATTCAGTGTTCAATATTCATGATGTATGATTAGTCATCTACATCATCATGATATTACTTCTTCCGGCTAATTGAAGGACTGAAACTATTTAAGCTATAGCATCTATCCATTTACATTCTTATAATGGAGCAGCTCATTGCTGTAGTATGTGAATGAATAATGAATAACAAACGTTGAATAGTGAATAATGAATAGTAAATAATTTATGCACTCTGGTAAGATTTTTAAAACAAATATTCACTCATGCTAATATCTATGAAACTTTTGGAATTGAGAACATTTTCACAAATGTTCAGCAGCTGCAACAAGAATGTTAAATAAGATATAATAACTCAAATAATACAGGATAGCATGTAAGATTATATTTTAATGAAAAATAAACTCTTTTTTTTTTTTTTTTTCCTAACATCAGATGAGGTCTGCAGTGTAAAAGGAAAGGAAGATAACTACATTATTGATAGGAAAACTGTCAAAGGGCTTTTTTGGTTTCATTGCTTTCTTTCCAGCCANTATTCTCTCAGTGCATTTAGTCATCATTGATCTTTTGCATTTTCTTTTATTTTCTTAGCATATTCTTCAATATTTTCAGTTAGTGCTCACTTTTATTCAGCTCTGCTCTCCTTGACTGTCAATCTTTTTCCTCATCACATTTTCTTATTTATGAGCTAAGTCACCTCTTGCAAAAAGCTGGCAAGTGATTCTGATGTAAACAGAAGCCTTCTTGCAAACCTTGTGATGCTCAACGTATTATTAATTACATGTTTCTCATGCTCATAGATCTTTTTCTACCCTTTGCTTCTGCAAATCTTGCATTCCTCATTTTGGCTGGCCTTTTGATCTGGTCTAGGACTCATTTCCAATAAATTCTGCCTGACACCTTCTGACTCATAAGGGTATTATTTTTATGAATACCTCTATCACTCCTAACATAAACTCAGAAGCCTCCTCCACATGTAACTTCCAACTTGTGTTCTATCATAATCTGACAATTAGAACAAAGAAAGATAGCATAGAAGAGTATGTGTCAGAACTAATCCTTAAGTACAATCAATGACTGGCTTAGTGAGAAATCACTGCTGTGGATTTAGAGACATTTGATGTTAAATAACATCATACTTAAATCCTGTCCCTTGGACATAATTAAATCTCACTCATAATGTGGCAATACAAAATGTCTTTTAACTCTCTGCTTTGTATGTGTTACAGTCCAGTACTTTTTGACCGGGTGATTTTAGATTACACTAGGTCTGGCTGGGATGGACTGAACTTCCATTACAGCAGCCCATATAGTGCTGTGCTTCACATTGGTAGTTAAAAGAGTATTCATAACATTCCAGTGTTTTGGTTACTGCTGAGCAGTGCTCACATAGCATCAAGGCCATCTGTCCAACACACAACGGCCCCCCAAACCATCCCAAAGGTCAGTACGCTGAAGACGGACAAGAGACAAAAGACAAAAAGCTGGGAGGGGATGCAATCAGGACAGCTGATCAAAAGCACCCAAATGGATATGCCATACCAGATGACATCAAGCTGAGCAAGAAAAGATAAAAGGTGTACGTGGGGAAAGCATTAATTATCAAGGTATTTATCTTTCCAAAGCAACTGTTATGCAACTTGAGGCCCTGCTTCTTAGGAAGTGGATGAACCTTGCCTGCTGATTTGAAGTAGCAAATAATTTTTTTTTATTTTTTTCCTTTTATTTTCATTTGCTTCTGCATGCAACCTTACCACTTTTTCTTTAAACTACCTTCGTCTCAATCCACAAGTTTTTCCATCTTATTTTCTCACTCTGCCTTGCTGAGAAGGGGAGAGAGTCAGAGCAGTTTGGTGGGCACTTGGCAGCTAGTCAAGGTCAGCTAGTCACATTAATATTTCACATGAGAAGATTTTAATTGTTTAATACTAAATTTAATTATTTTATGATATTTGATATTACATCGGATTTTGGTTTAACAGAGTGATATAACAATGTACTGAAATCACAATACAATCATGGTATAATAATTGCAGTGTACAGTTGGATCATAATAAAAATTTGATTCCTTTTTCCAGTCTCTATGTACTTCCCATCATCACAATTGCCGTCCTCAATTGCCTGGAAAGAATACATTGGTTGAAGCCAGCTCAGTCCTGTTGCCTTCTTCAAATATCACTTTGTTGGTTGCTCAGTTTTTATGCTTTTTGTTGGGCCGAGACACATCTGTGTTTCCTTTATGTTGACTGGTCAGGCTAGTTCAGGAAGGTACTGACACTTTTTAAGATTAATTCAGGGAAGGCTATTTACACAAGCAGTTGACTCATACACCTGATACAACCATTTAGCTAAAACAGGACACCTTTAGTCCTCTTCTTGCTGAGACTGGTTCACCTTTCCTTGCAATAGCTGTGGACACTCCTTGTGAACATTATTCCCTGAGCTTCACAAATGTATCACCTTTGCCCATTGGGATGAGGCCAGTTGTTTAAGGTTCAATAAGACCTAATGCTGGGTCCTGCATTTTAGTCACAACAATCCTCATGCAGTGCTTGAGGCTTATGGAAGAGTGGCTGGAGAGCTACCCAGCAGAAAAGGACCTGGGGGTGCTGGTGGACAGCTGGCTTAATATGAGCCAGCAGTGTGCCCAGGTGACCAAGAAGGCCAACAGTATCCTGGCCTGCATCAGGAATAATGAGGCCAGTAAGAGTAGGGAAGTGATGTTGCCTCTGTACTTGGCACTGGTGAGGCCTCACCTCAAGTACTGTGTTCAGTTCTGGGCCCCTCACTATGAGAAGAACGTTGAAGTTCTGGAGCATGTCCAGAGGAGAGCAACCAAGCTTGTGAGGGGCCTAGAAAACAAGTCATACGAGAAGGGGATGAAGGAACTGGACATGTTTAGTTTTGAGAGGATGAGGTTAAGGGGAGACCTAATTGCCATCTACAACTACCTCAAAGGAGGTTGTAGAGAGGTAGACCAGAGGAAATGGTCTGAAGTTGCAGCAGGGGAGGTTTAGATTAGACATTAGGAAGAATTACTTTCCTGAATGTGGTCAGGCACTAGAACAGCCTACCCAGGTAGGTGGTTGAGTCACCATACCTGAAGGTATTTAAGAAACATGTAGAAGTGGCACTTCGGGGATTCAGAGGTCCTTTCCAACCGCAACAATTCTGTGATTCTGTGAAACATGATGAAAGACTTCAAGGCCCTAACTAATCACATATGAATATGACTAATTTTAGTTACAAAAAGAAATTGAATTACGTGTTTTATAGTACCAGAATTCAGTACAGCCAGAAAAAACGTGAAATAGAGAAGCACTAGGGGAGATCATGAGGGATACCTGTCAATGAACATCTGGGACCTTTCAGGTGGTCCCAGATGATTAAAGATTAAAGATCTGTATATGATAAAGGTACCTTTACAGGGGAGGGATATTTTCATAAAAACATAGAATAAATTTGGTTAGAAGGGGCCTGCAAGGATTTTTCCAGTCAAACTACCATGGGTAGGCATCCAGGACATTCACTTTAATGGTCTTGATAGGGTTTTTTCAACACTGACATTACGGTAGAACTTAGGAGTTATGATTTTGTGACCATATCCTGGTATGCTGAAAAAAGGAATAAAAAAAAATAAAAAACAACCCACAGAACAAAACAAAAGCAACAAAAAAAAAGATAAAAGAGGAGCTTAACACCTATTCTTACTTTTAAACACTGACAGCTCTTAAGTAAAATCAAAGTTTGTAATATTTGTTTTTTCTATAACAGTGGTTCTTGGTAGAGGCTAAAAATAGCAATAAGTTAAAGGTTTCTTCAAGATGATCTTTGATTTTTTTGCATGAGTAGCATGATTTTTCTGTAAGCTTTGTTTACACTTACCCATCACTGGCAGAATATGTACTTTGAAATTTTAAATAACTTCTTCTGATTATTTTCTTGAGATACAGATCCTCTGTATATGTGTTATCCCAAGTAAAGGAAAGTTCAGCACTGAACTTTTCAGTATGACTTTTGGCAATTTTTTTTCCTCACAAGGGACAAGCCTTCTGGAAATTTCTTGTTGATTAGAAGTTTAAGAAATGTCAGTCACAAGAAAAGATTAAAATTTCTGGGTCCAATCTTGGGAAAAAATACTGAGAAGAGTCTTCAAACACACAAGGTTGTTGCAGGGAGAAAAAGGGTAAACTGTTGTCTAGCTCCTATCCTTTATCCTTTAAGATAAGAACCAAAATCAAAGAGTTTAATGTGTAGCAAGACAAACATATTTTTATTGATAAGAATAGTAAAGCAGAGGATCAAGAAGCTTTTTGGGAAACCCATGAAGTTCTCTCATAAATTGCCACAATAGGATAATTTTTAAAGCAGGCTAAATAAATGACAGGAGTGTTGCAAGCATACCAAGGCTTCATTAGGCTAGAAGTAGATCAAGATGCCATCTCCCAAGTTCTTTCACAACCCTTTTCTATGACTCTGTAACAGACAACTCAGTTTCTTTAGGACTGAAGCTCATGTACTTTTACAGTATTAGTTTTGCAGTAGCCAGATTTACAGTATTAGTTCAAAGCTGAAAGGTACCGTAACAGTGTGAGCATGAAATAACTTTTCAACCTGTTTCCTTTCTGAGGTAGGGTCTTCGCTGTCTTCATTTAGGCAGAGTTTCCCTGGCAGCTTCCTATGTCATTCAGGTATTACCTAGACAAGCATGCGTTATGCCAATACGAATGTGTTGAATGGGATACATTTCCTTTTTAACTACACTAATAATCTGAGGATTTAGAGACAACAAAGGGAAATAGGTACACGGAGTGTATGATTCATCTGACCTACTTTAGATATCTATTCAAGGAAGTGAATTCTGTCCTTAAAGTACCTATTAATCTCCAAAGGAGCAACCAGAAATTCTCAAAAAAAATGTCTTAAATGAGATTCCCATCCACTTTTGCTAACCTTATAATAAGGGTGATATGAGCACTATATAAAGAAGAACAAAATAGTTATACATAGGACTTTCTGTCTCATGATAGTCCTGTTGGACAAAGTAACCTAACAGATGAGGGATTTATTTCAGATCTGAAGTGCAGTTTGAAATGGTCTGACTCAAGGTGACATTTTTCTGTTACTTCAGTATATGTTATATGAAGTTTTAGAACTTTGTTCATGTTTTTTATCTTTTATTCTCATACATACAAACTTTCACAAATACAACCTAACCATTTCTTAGTCTGGATCCAGCTACAGTCTAAAAATATTGAGAAGCTGTTCCACTGTAAAGCCTTTGCAACCTCATGACTGCAACAGAGAACCTCATGAATTGAATGAAGTAAAAAAAAATTAACAGTTATAAAAAATACAAATATCTTAGAACTGAATTACTAATTCCATAAGCCTCATTGACTTTTGAGGAAGTTTCACAGGTTTGTATTAATCACAAATTAGATCTTCTACTGCCAAAATTCATGTTCCTCTCTTCTTTTCAAAAATTACCAAGCTATGTTTTACTTATTTACTCTTCAGCACGGACATAACATTTTTTGTTAGAAAGACAGAGGGTATATCTTAAAACAACTTTGCAATCAGAAGTTCCAGTCCTGTGTGGTTCTATGTGATTACAGCTACCATAATTCTGGAGAAATGAAACGCTAATTATAATTGTATATCCTCCCCACAAAATAATAAATAAATAAATAAAGTATATAAAATACGTGCCTAAAACAATTAATAAGTAGAATTTTATACAGCTGTTTCACACACTAGAGACATCATGGTTCACTTCCTAAGGCCAGACCCCAAATCCAATTGTATTTAAAAGAAAATACATTGCGGAGGAATACTTCTGGAACTTTGATTTAAAGGAAGATTGAAAAACAAAAAAGATTTTTAGTTGTTAGAGGTTGATGAGGCTTATTTTGTATTTAGTACGTGCTATATTATGAAATATTAGTTAAAATACAACCCCTGTCCTTCTTATAGCTTTACCTCTTCTGGGTCTCCAGGATTTAGCAGAACTGATTCCTAATCTCCCGTAAAATTATAACAGTACCTTGCATTGGCTGTACAAAATTAATAGAATTACATCAGCGAATCCACTATTAAGAGCACTAATGAGAATTTGAAAAAAAAAAAAAACCAGATTATGAACATTACCAAAAATGCAAATTTTATGCCATCAGCAGAGAAAAGAAAAGGAGATCGTTTCTGCTGCATTAAGTGTATTTAGAAAGATGTGGAGGTCACTGGAATAAAAAGAACTTCAACATATGCTTAAAATTGAGCATGTTTAAAATTGAGCTTCAGGGTTACTTTAGAAGAGACGTTGAAAAAGATAATTAGTATAAATGTAAAGATGTTCATTAATTATAACAAAAAATTGACAACAGCCTCTACTGCCAATTTAAATGTGTAACTGTCACGGTTTAGGCCAAATTGGCCTATGACAGCAACAGATGCTCTTCCCTCACTTCTCACTCCCAGGAGAAAAGGAGGAGAGATAAAGAGAAAGAAGTTTAAAAGGAACAATGATACTTTAATGAAATATTTATAATAAAATTAAAATAAAATAATAAAAAAGATACAATATATAAAAAAAACATAGCAAGCTCTGAGGGTGGCATCACCAGCAGACACTGGGGAAGTCCCAGACTGGACTCAGATATGAACTGGATGGATGGGATGTTTAAGGCCAGGCTGGATGGGGCTTTGAGCAACCTGGTCTAGTGGGAGGTGAACCTGCCCAGGGCAGGGGGTTTGGAACTTCATGATCTTAAGGTCCCTTCCAACTCTAACCATTCTATGATTCTATGATTCCAGCTCTGGAGTCTGGAACACACAAGTTGGGATCAAAGACAGATGGACAGGCAGGGTCCTATTTGGATATTGGCCATTGAAGAAAGTAAGCTGACCCTTTGATCCCTCAACTTTTATACTGAGTATGGGGCAGATGGAATGGAATAGCCATATTCGTGAGTTTTGGGTCACCTGTCCTGTCCACTCCTCCTTGCAGGTGGGATTCCTTTACATTCTGCTTTCAACTTGCCAGTGGGGCACATCACAAATTAGCTCCCCTTGGCTGTTACAGCAATAAGTATAAGCAAGAGCCTCTCTGTGTACCATTCCTTGGCATGAAGTACAAACATTGGTCTTACGACGCTAAAAGTTAACAGTTTTCTCCACTATATGTGGTTAATTTCAGAGAGTTAGAAGAGTCCTAGATAAGAAGTAAATTACTGAATAGAAAGTCTGTTCTGTTTTACCTCAAACCAGGACAGTAACATAGAAAAATAAACTTTGATTCCTACTACGGTTATCCATGTGAAAGGATCCAAGTGGCAGTATCCAACAGAATATGCAATATCCACTGAAACTAGACAGAGCAAGAGGTGTTGTGTCTTTCAAACCAAAAGCGTTTTGATGACAGGATCATGTTCATTATATTAATTTCGTATGCTATTCTCATTTTCTCAGGCTAAATGGAACACAAATTGACCTGGAGTAGACACTTAACACTGCTATTTTCTACAGAACATTGCTTATGGCTATGCATTTTTCTTTAACCTTTATAAAAACTTATGGTTGGATTTAGTTGATAATTAACCTCTTGAAATATATTGCATGACCACTAGGTGCTCTTTCCTGGAATTCTACCTGTAGTCAGATTGGTGCGCAGTTACATATATTGCAAGTACTAAAATTGTTCAGTATGAAACAGATGATCCTGCTGCTGTTCCCATTTTAGCTCCTTCTTCACCAAATTACAGAATGATTGCTTTGACCAGATGCAGAGTGAATAGAAGCCAGTAAGGAATTTTATTGCCCAATATTACATGATTTTTCTCTATGCATTTTTCATAAAGCTTTAGAGAATTTCTGTGCCAGTAACTTAAAAATATTACTTATTTGATTAAAGTATGTCAATTAAAGCCAAGTTAAACATTAATGTTGGAGCTGAATCTGGTGAGGGATGTCAAGGGCAAGAAGGCTTCTCTAGTATATTAAGTACCTCTGTAAGTATATAAACAGCAAAAGGATGACTAGGGAAAATTGCAGGCCCACTGTTGAGTGGGTCCTGGTGACACAGTGAATGGAAAAGGATGAGGTACTGAAAGCCTTCCTTTGCCCATCTTTCACAAGTAAGGTTCCTTGCAAATCTCAAGCCCCGGAGACAAGGAGGAAAGTCTGGAGTAAGGAAGATTCTTAAGGCTCTAAGTCTCTAAGACTGGACGAGATTCAATTTAATTACATGATCTGACCCAACTGGCCCTTATTCTATATAATTTATATCATGAATAGCAGAGATATTTAAAGACAACATATGAAAACCAAATTTTAATAGTCTGTGATCCTAATATTTTAAATTGTTTCTGTGCAGAAATCCTGCTATGATTGACATGATAAAGGTCCAAGGTTCTTAATTTAGCAGAGCAACTTTCTCACAATGAATATGCAAGTTGTAATTAATTAACTTGCTACTATCTTTATGTCAAAACATTGAAGCAAAACATATGTCTTCACTAAAACATTTCCAGACTTACAGATATCACGGATTTTTGAAATGAACTTAACCCTATACTCTACAAAAAGTAGCAATAGTTAATTCCATAGCTATTAAGAACATATTTTTTAAAAAAAGAAGTGAATTCTGAACTAGAAATCAACTTGTAGCTTCAATTTCTGGGGGAAAAAATAAAGTGGTTTCTATGGTATCATATAATGCAAACATCTGAGTTAAATTTCATTTTAAATTTTAATAGTTGTGTATTCATTGACGTAATTGATTATTGACATACAAATATTTTATAATTAATTGTTATAGATTTCAAGTCACAGTTTAAAACACATTTGTCTGATTGTCTGGGAATATTGATCCTACAGTAGTTACAATACATCTCAGAACCATCTTGACTCAGATAAGCTAGAGCTATGGAGCCCTCAATGTTCTTACTGCTTAGATGGTCTCCTACACTTTTACTCTCTTTTACATCGCTTCCATTAGTTGTGTCAAATACACACTTACTATCAGGATAGAAGCCCTTAACAGTATGGGCTGAACTCATCAATCATAGAATCATAGAATCATTCCGGTTGGAAGAGACCCTTGGGATCATTGAGTCCAATCATCTGCCCTACTCTACAAACTTCTCCCCTACACCATATCCCTCAACACCACATGTAATCTACTCTTAAACACAGTCACAGATCGCGAATCCACCACCTCCCTGGGCAGCCCATTCCAGTGCCTGACCACTCTTTCTGTGAAGAATTCTTTCCTAATGATCAGCCTAAACCTTCCCTGCTGCAGCTTGCAGCTATTCCCTCTCATTCTATCGCTAATTGCCTGTGAGAAGAGACCATCACCAACTTCTCTCCAATGTCCTTTTAAGCAGTTGTAGAGAGTGACAAGGTCTCCCCTCAGTCTCCTCTTCCACAAACTAAACAGTCTCAGCTCCCTCAATCATTCCTCGTAAGATTTATTCTTGAGGCCTTTCACCAGTTTCGTTGCCCTCCTCTGTACTCACTCCAGCAACTCGATATCTCTCTTGTGCTGAGGTGCCCAGAACTGGACACAATACTCAAGGTGCGGCCTCACCAGTGCTGAGTACNCCATCCTTCCAGCCAGTGCTCGATCCAGCAGATTGTACACTTATCCAGGCCATGAGCAATGCCACTTGATCTTGTAGTTCTCGATCAGTACTTGTTTTTTTTTTTTTATTATTATTTTTTATTTATTTAGCAGTAGGATGAGTTAGTAAGCCTCTAATTATAAAGAAATTGATCTTCTGGTTCACTATGATGAATAGCATGTTGGAGAGAATTTGAGGCAGCATATGCCTATCTATGAGAGCTTATGATCTTCTTAAGAACTGTCTGGATTTGGGAACCCTAATCACTCCACTGCACTTCTGCCAGGACAAAGGTATATTTCTAACCCACGTGACACTTCAGAAATATCAACACTCATTCTAACCATACTTCCAACAATACTTCATTACTTTTATTTTTAACATCTTATAAATAACAGCAAACCCCTTTGGCTTGTGGTCTTATTTTACAACTTGTCACTCAGTTTCCATTATTTCTCCAAGTTTATTCATTGATGCACTTAGACATGGTATCCTTGTAATCAAAAAGCAAGAATAACAACAAAAAATCCCAACAAAACGGAAAAACCCTCCTTCCATAGAACTTACTTTATTCACCTATGTGTACAGGTGTTGGAGGAAAATGTTGAGTTAATTTTTTGTATCCACACTATTTGTCTTTTGAGATATTTAGATCATGATCCTTACTCCAGAAGAATTAGGTACAAGTGTACAGAAAAAAAAACAAACAACAAAACACAAAAAACCCAAAGTCCAAGCAAACAAACAAAAAACCACAAAACCCCCCCAACAAATCACAAGTAAAAAAAAACAACAAAAAAACCCCAAACAACAATAACAAAAACAAAGGAAAAAGCTAGCTGTTGTACTGTGCCAGTGAAGCACCCTATGTTCTGTATGAATCCTATCAGATAGAAAATTTGGACTATACACGTTTGAGCCAAAAAATATCAATCTATTCCATCAATAGCAATTGCTTCTACTGGAAAAGTTCAGCAAAGTCATCTGTGCAGCTTCCTCAAAAAAGCACTTTTCTGGAAAACATGAGGATTTGGAGCATCTCAAGAAAAAAAAAAGGGAGCTGAGCACAGGATGTCCATGCTCTCCACAGAAAAAGAAAGCCTGATTTCCCAACACAGACTTGATCTCCCAAGTCCCAAACAGAAATTCTAACCACTACTGGAATTACCTTTTGGTCATTGCTTATAAAATTGGTTTATTAATTAAGGAGAAGACTTTGAAAACGAAGTGAATGGAGGTGCCTTTAGACTAAAAGAAAATGAAGTGAATAAATTTTGGAGTTAGAATGAGCCTGATATGTCTGGTTCTACAGCACATTTGTGTCCAGCTTTCAAGAGGTTTACAATTACTGGCTTGTGGCCTTCATTTGTCTAAGTTTTTGTTTATGCAGCTGTCACATGAGATTTCCTACAGAACTGGGACATTTTCTGCGATGCCAATTAGTAGAGATTTTTTTATTATTATTATTTTTTATATTGTTTTCACTTACACAAGACATTATTTTGGTATTTCCTTTCCAACATGTGTAATAAAAATGACAAACAATATCTTGCATTACCCACCAATTCTGAGTTGATGCTTGAATGCTTTCAAAAATTTAACCATCTTTTATCTATTTATGACTTACAAAACTACTTCTCTACTACTTCTCTACTAGATTAAATATTGGTCAGTTTCCCTGACATCCTTCTGTGATTATCTACTCAAGATCATACCCAACAGACAGTCCCTACCTTACCCTCCCAAGACACTACCTTCTACTTCCTTTTTCCTAATTTTCTGGCCTGTCATTCAAACCTGGATGTGTTTTCACTGCTATTCAGCAGGTTGTGTCTCTATCTTCCTGTAGTGATATCTGCCTTTCCTATCTGCCACAAATTGTAAAAATCTCTTTACATTTCCTAAAGAGATTTTTATCAACTCATACTTAGCTAGCTTTTTATGCCCCACTTTCAACTTGACAGTTGTTTCTTATTTATATACACCCAGGATTATTCTTCCCAGTAATATTATTTTGGCAATGTCACCTCTTTTTGAATCCCTTTACTGCTCCTTGGTGTTCCCTTTTACATCAAGCATGAAATTTTTGTTGTTACTTTCAAAGTTCTGCTTCGTTTATCCTCAGTTGATCATCATTTCTCATCCTTCTGCCATCAGTCCATTATGTCAGCCTCTCTTCCCTATCAGTTCAATTTTAAAACAGTGCCATTCTGAATATTTGGGTGAAGTTTCATATAAAAATATTCAGGGTTATTTTATTACATCCCTTTGATGCACTTTATCTTTGTGACCTCTGTTTAAAAACCTGCTGATGAAGATGACTGAATAGTCCCCTTTTCTTGTACTTCTCTACCTCATTGTTTGCACTGCTCTTCTTATGTCATCTTCAAATTACAGTGTCTATGTTTTGGGAGATGGATGGTTTGCCAATACTGTTTGTTTGTAAAATACCTATCACATCCAAGTCCTTATGCTCCCCAGGCAAGATTTGAACTGTCACCTAACTCCTAACATATATCCAAAGTAAAACAAAAGAACAAACACAAATCTCTACTCTGCCTAATCTGTTTAGGGCCTTGGAGACCACAGATATTGTAGCTTTCCTTAGAAACCTTGTCAAAACCTCAGAAACTTTTTCTGCTACATGTGGTCAGATCTGGTACCCTGGCTGAACTAAGGATTTAAAAGGATGTTTTACAGTTGATCCACATGGGGACCACAAAATGAGAGACATTCAGTATTCCAGACTGGAGGGGGAAATTTGCATTATTTTCTCTAAAATGGAATCTAGAAAATTCTTTAACTGATATGACTCAAACTTCACAAAAGTATAGCATTTGTTAAGTACTTAGATTGAGAGTAACAGTACCATTTACTGAGGAATTTTAGTTATTAAAAATGCCAGTTCCCAGGACAGCTACCTCTTGAATGTTGTTGTTCCACAGTCCCTGCCATCTTACATGACCTGAGATAAAAACTGAGATAAGAGTCCTATATCCTGACAGACATAAGTATATACCCAAAATGCACAGAGGGCACTGTATGCTCTGGCAGTTTTCATATCCAGAGTCATAAGTGCATTAAGCGTTTTAAGAGCCTGGGTTTATTTTTGTATAGACCAATACTTTGCTTTCCTGAACCTTTCTTAAATTCTGATGTTACCCACTCCTCTTACCCATTTGTAATCCCCATGTCCAAGCTAATCTAAAAGTAATTCCCAAATGGCAGTTTCTAAGATAAGGATCTATGACAATTTCTGTACCCTCTGAATAAATTCGTCCTCAATTATCTTGACTATTCTTATGTGGGCTTTTTGACTTTGTGTATGCTATTAAAACATCCTTATACTCCAATAAGCAATCTGTAAAAAATGTATGATTGGATTCTCTGTATGTTGTCTCTCATTAGCTCTGTCTTACGTGTACTCCGTTGACAAGTTTTTTAAAAAACCAAAAACCTATTCTGACAGTCAACGTTGCAAATTCGTCCTGAGATCTGAAAGTCAAATTCTGACACTATTTAAATCTACACGTGAAGCTTTGTTAGTATTTTTTTATTATTATTTGTGAGAACAGGAAAAAAAAAAAAAAAAGAAAAACAAAAGAACTAGTTCATATTCTCACAGCTTTGTAAGCACTAGAGTGAGTTATTAAGAAGAATAAAACTGCCAATATCCAATCAGTTTAATAAGCACATCTCTACATAAATAAGTGTAAATCATATTAACTACGCAGAGGAATGCAACATTTAAATGTAAAAGAGTTATCATTTTAAACATACTATTTCAGATGGAAAATTTAGATATTTGTTCATGTTCACTATGAAATTAACAATTTTTATGTGACTGTTTTGTAACTCCACCGCACCTAAGTAATAAACTACCCTGTGACAATACAGAAAATACTATTTTTTTTCCTTAAATTTTTGAAAGGAAACAGATATAATAAAGAAGGATAAATAGCAAAAAAAATATAATAAATTATTATATATGTTATAGAAATTATGTGTGTAATGTCAGAAAAGAGGGAAGCAGGGGAAAGACAGTATTTTAACTCCAGTTTTGAACTTCCTTCTGTGTTTTAAAGTGCTGGCTGCTGCTGGGAAACTCTAAAGTAATCCCAGTCCTAGGTGCAGGTGGGTCTGAGACAACCCCAAAGATGACTCAAAGCAGCATGAGGGCTGTGCTGCCTTGGCTGTTTCCTGCAGGACTCCACTGGCTGCTAATGACTGGATAAAGCCCATATTTGATGGCATGTCCTTGACATGTCCCACACCAAGGAATGGGGTTAGAGCTTCCTTAGAGATTGTCCTAAAAAATTTCCTATGACAATAAGAATCCCCCTGAACTTTTTCTATACTGTTTTCTTTCAGATATGTGCTACATCTTTAAGAAATGAATGTTAATCAACATCTCCATTGTCTATTTTTTTTTTAAATGAGATATGTATGGGCTCAGTATGTTTCCATATACACTGTAGATCCAAGTAGACAAACGAGCTAATTCATGATGTATCTGTTATCATTGTCTCTAAGGTACTTGGAAACACAATCTAATGTTATCATTCAATTTATCTATATAGTTTCCTATGTCTTTTTGTTGTAATTTATATTGCTGTATGAACTTTGAATTAGTATTTTATTTTCTCCTGCATTAGTTACCATTCTTTCCACTGGGGTAAGTTGTCAGATGAGACCCGCATTAAGTTTTTGTTTGTATTAAGCACTTCAGTTGCAAGCAATGATAAAGTGCTTTGGGAGGAAGAAGGGGAAAATCTTATACGTTAATCAATTTTTTCCACTGTCAGCAGATTTTTAAGATTTTTTTATTATTATTGCTCTGTTGTTATCTTTCACACTGTCTGTTTATTAAATGGTCTTTTATTAACTTTTATACCATGAATAAACTCTTTTGGAATTTAGATTTTTTTTTTTTCTAGTGGAGATTATTTGTGTTTTAACATTCCTCTTTAAATTGTATCCTCATGTAAATGTTAATTCTCTGAGATGTTGATTGCAATTTTTTTCCCTGCTGTCCAGAAAGAGTTTAAATTATAATCACTTACTATTTCATGGTTTAAAGACTATATTTACTTAGTACCTGCTTTGTTTTCACATCTCTACTAATACCAAAATGAACTAGATTGGTAGTACTTTTTAGCAGCAGAAATGATTTTTTTTCTCATTAACCATCTTTTCTCCTTCTCCCTTAAAATGAATGAAAGTAAAATAAAAACCCTCTTTGGATGAAAAGCAGGCTGCATTGAAATCACTCACAAAACCATTACTAATTTCAGTGGAATCAGAATTTTATTTTTGGGTTTTCTTGTCATCATATTTTATCTTATTATTCCAAAAAGGGCGAATGCATAGTCAGCAGAAATCAATGTAAAGATTCCTGCTGACATCACTTGGCTCAAAAAGGTCAACACTGTTTGAAGATGCCGTTTACTATTTTCCTTAGATATTAGCCTAGGAAATGTATGGAGGAGAAAACCTATCTTCATGTATATGCACTGAAGTTTGCATTGTAAACCTTAGATTATAGGATTATATGAGTTTAAAATATGAACTGGTTGCACATGAAATGCTCTCACAGTCATAAAAATTTGGTTGGTGCTGAACAACCTACCCTATCTTAATTTTTAGGGGAAGATGATAATTATACAGTACTCAGTTAAGAGGACAATTGTGATTTTTAAATTGAAGGGAAATAAATGCCCACACTGGATTTGGACAGACATTTTAAAATTAACACTGCATCATTCAAAAGTATCATGAGGCTTTTAACAACCAAAATGTTGTCACAAGATGGCTTTTACATGTTCTCTGAAAACAAAGATAGTCTGACTTTGATAGCACTTCAATTTTGCGTAGCACTGATCTTAACATTGGATGTTTATTTTAAAATAGTTTCAACTGTAATTTTCAGAAAACAGGGATTAAGAAGCGATTGTATCTCTTGCTCAGGGTTATTTGTGCTCCCAGGTACACCACTGAAATTAAATCTACGTGAATATTGGAGCTACCT